>PVJA010000085.1:138934-245105 GCA_004027025.1 Myocastor coypus | reverse complement strand
AAATTTTTTTTTTTTTTTTTTTTTTTTTTTTGTAGAAAACCTAGATTTATTTGTTAAGCTATTACAAAGACAAAACAATTACCATCCCAGTCCACATACAGAATAAAGGGTATAACCTAAGAGGCTATAACAAAGCAGACTGGAAAGAACAGGGTGGAAGAGCAGAAGCTACCCAGAAGCACCTATACCAAGGTAGGATCTGCAACTGGCATGCTCCTCAAGAGACCACCTAGGGAGGTCTGAATTAATCTCCCCAGTGAGATGCTTGTCCCTGTGGAGAATGACAAGAGACTGCCTCTTGTGAGACTTCTGCCTTTTCTTCTATGGATAAGGGTATTTCTAGATCCCAAAGACCTGCATCCCTTCTTCCCCCCAATATCTCTTTAACTTCAGTGTATTTTCCTGCAAAGTTCCTGCTAGTGTATGGACAATGTATACAGCAAAGGCAGGAACTGCAGGCCTAGTCTGTGTGGACCTAGACACAAAGTTAGAGAGTAAATAATAAACTACAAATACCTCCTTGGTTATGCTAATTCACCTTTGTTAATAAAGGTCATTGTTTCTTCAGCTGGTGACAACTTGTTGTCTCAGTATAATTTATCTTAAGGAAGAACTGGCTTAAGTGAGTTTTGGAGAAGGAAAAAAATTTTCAACAACCTCTCTTCAGAAGGAAGAGGCACCAAATTCTCTCCTATAATAATGAGCAGAATCTTAAAGCAGCAGAAATAACTTTCAGTGATCAACATCTGCATCCTCAAACTGTCTTGCAACTGTTGGCGTAACATCTATTTCCATGCCATCTTCATAGTCTCTCACTGAATCTTCTGTGCGCACCCCTGCCATGTTATACTGGCTGCTCCCCGACTGGGAAAGCATGCCTTCCAGTCGCTCCAGTGTGGCTTGCCCTTCTGCTGTTAATTGGGACAGTCCTTCTTCATAGGTATAAAATGTGGGGATATCCCCCTGTTCTTGTTCGTGTGCTTCCACATCATAATCATCTGAGTCTTCATCCTCGGGATCTGGGTGCAAGGCCTGACACTCACACATGGCAGTGAACATCACCTCCAATGCCGATTTATCACTAGGCACAAGTCTAAATTCAGAAATAGGTTCAACATCATCATCACTGTCTTCCTCTTCTTCATCAGCCAGAGATTCTTTTATTTCTTCTCCAAATTTAGCATTCACCATAACATACAAATGCTCTCGTAGATAGGCATTTAGGTTCCTGGAGACAGCATGTAAACTAATGGTGGGGTAGCCCAGTGAGAATCCTAATCCGGAACCATCTAACGAAGACAGGCGGCTCTCGGAAATGTAAAGGGTACCAGCGCCGAAGCCTTTTCCGTTCAGCACGGCCTCGGTATCCGGCTGCTGGTGCTGAAGCCCCTCGGTCGACCCCAGCAGAGGAAAACTGCGGAGGAAACTCATTATAGCGGGAACACCGAAAGCCAGAATAGGAAGGAGCTGGACCACACCAATCGCCGTTCGCAGCAGCCCCTCTGTAGTTAAAATTCTTATGCATGATTATATACTATCACTATCACACTATCTTTTTACTCAGATAAAAATAGCAATCTCACAGAGTACTTTTAAAATTTAGAAACCTTGATAGAACAGAAGAGCTCTTGTAAGTTACTATGAAAACTACATTTAAAACTTTATTCTGGCCAGGCATGATGGCATGTCACTGTATTACCAAAGATTCTAGAGGCTACAACAGGAAGTTGCGAGTTCAGGGTGAACCTGGGTAGTTCAGCAGGACTTTGTCACAAAATAAAACGAAAGGAGACAAGAAGTGTGTAGCTCAGGAGGAGTTACACTTCCTAGCATTTGTAAGGCACACAGCACAATCCCCAGGACCATATTAAGCAACCAACAAAACTAAATATAAACTTGTTCCTGAAATATCAAATCAAAATAAGAAGGTAAAAGAAAAGAGTATGTGTTTAGTATGAATTCATACTTCTTTGACTGCCTTTCCCCATTTCTATTTTTTCTTTTTCCTGTTGACTTATTCTAAGAATAAAAAATAGAGATACAAAGAAAAAACAGTGTTATACACAATACAAGATTTCACTGAACAAACTAATAGGAATTCAACAGTGGTTGTTATATTGCATGATGCTGTCTTCAGATTAGTTGTTCACATTACCAGATACGAATGCATAAGATTCATTTTAAAAAACAACAACAACAAAAAGTTATGAATGCCAACCAGATAGCTCAGCGGAATAAAGCACCTGCTTAGGCAGGCACAGCTAAGGAGCCCTGCCCCTGGAGCACACTGCGATAATGACTGAGACTGCCTGTGGTGCCTCAAGCCTATAATCCCAGTGCTTGGGAGGCTGAAAACAGAAGGACCATTATGAGTCCAGTCTGTGTAGTAAGATCCTGTAGACCCTGTACTAAAAATACATTAAAAAGAAAAAGGGAATTTGAAAGAGAACAGAAAAATCAGAGTAAAAAAAAAAAAAAGCATTAACTGCTCCTTTCAAAAAAAACAGCAGAAATGGACAATACAGTTATACAAACTGTTCTGTATATAAGCCTGAAATAATATCTTTTTCCTTTCTTACATTTTTTTTTCATCACAGTTTTTCCTTCCCATTAAACAATTTCTTTTCCTTTCTGTTGATTTTGAGAGCTTTTTATTAGGGTTATTGCTTATTTATTTCATCAATGTGACAGTTTTGTTCCATGTTGATTTATTAATTGCTATTTACTATATTTGAGATAATTTTTCCACATAAATTTTAGTATCTTTAGAATTGTTCAGCTGATGGCTTGTAATTTTCATATCTTAAAAATGCCTATGTCAGGGGCTTGCCAGGTAGCTCAGTTGGTTAAAGCACATGATTCAGCAAAGTCTCTCAGGCACCAGGGACAGTGGTTCAATCCCCTCTCCCACATGATGTATGACACCTGCCCTGAAGGCAGCCTCAGCCAGCTAGAAAAAAAAAATTTAATCACAAAAATGCCTATGTCTTTTCTTATACATTTAATTTTTTAATTATACAAATGAATGGATTGGGGCCCAGCAGGATGGCTCAGTGGTCTAAAGCGCCTGCTTAGGAAAGCTTAGGCAGCTGCAAGGACTGCAGTTCAATCCCCAGCACCACATGCTGCGCCAGCCCTGCCCTCAGGGTAGGCTAAGCCAGCCATAAAAATAAATAAACAAACAAAAGTTCTGAAACAAGAAAAAAAATGAATGGATTCAGAGTCACAGTTTGATATGTGTGTGTATACTTTCATATGTAAAGCAAACCCATGGCTTCTCTCTTGGGCCAGGTATACTCTTTATGGCTTTCTCTTTATGGCTGTCGTAGTTACTTTTAACTCGACACTCAAAATGAAGGAAAGAAAGGTTTATTTAGCTGTCAGTTTGTGGAGGTTTCAGTCCATATTCCACTGTCTCAAGGCTGAGTGGAACAGGGCAGAGAGCATCCAGTTCATGGCGACAGAACAGCAACAAAATGTTGACAGAGGCAGCCAAACAAACAGGGTAGCAGAGCAATAGCTCTAGTCTGTCTCTGTCTCTCTTTATATTACATTCAGGTTCTCCACCTCAGCCTATCTACCTTAGGCTACAACCATAATCCCAGAAGTACTCAGACCATAATCCCATCAGTATTAAAACACATAATCCCAGTGACTCATGAGTCAAGTCTCAATCTATAGAAGTCCCTGCCCCATGACTGCATGAGGTTTTAGGGGGACAACTAGACATAAACCATAACAATAGCTTTCCTCAAATTATCCACATCCCTGGCTTTTCCACCCTACTGGGGTCTCTACATTACATTTGGCTTCACTGAACTCTCAGGTCCCACTGCACTCTCAAGGAACACTGACTGGCCTCCCTGGCTTCTTTCTGAAATTTGGGTGAAAGTATTTCTGACTCCACAACTGTTCTTCTATGCCTGTACTATAAACAATACCATGTAAGTGGCAACAAAGTCTGCCATCAGCTGCCATCAACAAAGTAGCCAGGCTTCCCTCTCTCCTGGCTGTAAGGGTTGAGGACCTGGATTGCTGAGTCCTAGAAACTACAGCCTGAGGAACAAGTTCCATTCTATAGCATGGTGTTCTGGAGCTCTCTTCTCAAAAAAAATCTTTTTCCTTTGCAACTTGGAGGCTGCAAAGGCTGGAGTCCTGCTGCTTCTTGTGATGTCCTAAGCCCATCTTTTCTATTCCCCATTCCTTCTCAGCAACCAATTATTCCTGCATATTTATTGGAGCTTATTTACAGGCCAAACTCAAAATATTTTAAATTGGGACAGGGATATAGTTCAGTGGCACAGATAGGAAGTACAAGGTCCAAAGGGCCAGGGAGATAGTTCAATGGCATAAGTGCCTGCCTGGAAAGCACAAGGTCCTGAGTTACATCCCTGATCTCACACACACACACACACACACACACACACACACACACACACACAAATGAAAGCACAAGGTCCTGAGTTTGATTCCTAGTACAGAACACCAACAACAGAAACATTTTAAGTCATTCTGCTGAGAGTTTTGCTTAACATTGAACATAAATCTATTTTTTAAAAAACCACAATAAAAATAAAGAAAGAAATACAAGAAATTACTCCAACAGTAGCAATGCCACAGTCTTAACATTAAACTGTCTTGATATTTCTTCTCCCTGACTGATTAGTCAACTACCTTTAATCTTGATCTCAGTTAAAGTCTCTGGACAAAAGCAAAATACAGACAATTTTTCTTCCAAAGCATAAAACACATGGTCTGAAGTTCAACAGCCAATACAGTCCTTGTTCCTGAAAAAATCTCCTGAGCTTGGTGTTTACCAGATGCATTTCTATCAACATTCTGGTCTTCTGAGCTCTGACTAGAATCTTCCATCAAATTCAGCTCACAGTATTCTAGAGCTTCTACAGGCAACATCTCCAAGCCTTCCCAAACTCTTCATGTAAGCCAATTCCAAAGGCTCCTGAATCACATGGTCAGGTATATCACAGCAGTGGCCTCACTCCTGGTATGAAAATCTGTCTTAGTTACTTTTTTAAAAAAGGGTTTAGGCCAGGGATAGTGGCATATACCTGTAATTCCAGCACTCAGGAGACTGAGGCAGGAGGATCATTACTAGTTCAAGACCACCCTGGGCTACAACATGAGTTTAAGGCCAGCCTGAATTGCACAGCAAAACCCTGTCTCAGAAATATAATAAAGAAGAGTCTGTTTCTAGCCACAGTTTGTAGACATTAGGTAAGCTGGCTCTAAGGCATGGCAAAGGAGTATCACATAGGAGAAACAGTCTATGGTGCAGCAGGCAGATAGCAGCAAGCATTGAAGCAGTAAGCCTGTCTCTTTTCTGCCCCTAAACAATCCACACAGTCTAAGAGTCTATTGATTAAAGTTTCCATTAGCCACACCCTTAGTCCCAGTATCTCAGTATCACATTGTCCTGGTTTTCTCATGACTGAGAAAAAAGCCCCAACATCCAAAGTTAATGGACAAAAGACTTATTGAGCTCAGTTTGCAAAGGATTCAGTTCATACTTGACTGGGTCCAAGGTAGGGTGGCATGGCAGCAGAGAAATAGTTCATGACAGGAAGAAGGTAGCAAGCAGGAACCAGGGCAGCTGTTTCTGTCGCTTATATTTTATCCCTTTGTCAAAGATAAGACAGTTGAATGTGTATGTATTTGTGTCTGTATCTTCTAATCTGTTCCATTGATTCTCAGGTTGTTTTGTTTTGTTTTGTTTGCCAGTACCATGCTGATTTTATCACAGTAGGTTATATAGTATAATTTCAAGTCAGGGATTGTCATGCCTCCTGCTTGAGGAAAACTACTACCAAAAATAAATGCTTGGTGCCTGTAAGGCAGACGGTGCTCGCACCTTTAACCTTAGCATCACACCATGAATCAATCTCAACATCATATCTCTAATCCCAGCATCACATATCTAGATCCTCCATCAGGTCCCTACCTAGTACTGAATGAGGCTTTGTGGGGCCATCTAGATACTACCCGTAAGATCTTGTTATGTTAGGTCACATAGCAAAGGAGATTAAGGTTGTATATGGAATCATGATTCCTAATTAAGTACATCTATGATGTGACAAGTGCTCTGGATTACCCAGGCGGGCCCTGTGTAATCATAGTAATGGTTATGAAAGAGGGAGGCAAAAAGTCAGAGAAAGATTTGAAGATGCTATACTGCTAACTTTGAAAATGGAGGAAGGTGTTACGGGTAATTCAGGCATTTTTCAGAATTTAGAAAGGCAAAGGGAACATCTCTTTTAGAGCCTGTAGCACAACTCCCAACATCTTTTTTTTTTTTTTTTTTTTTTTAATGGAACTGGGGATTGAATGCAGGCCCTTGCACTTTTCAGGAAAGCACTTATTCTACTGAGCTATCTCTGCAATGCCCCCGCCCCCAATATCTTGATGTTAGCCCAAGAGCTTTATTTTGGACTTTGACATCCAGAACTATATGATAATGAATTTGTTTTCATTTCAGCTGATTAAACTATGGTAATTTATCATTGAAGCAACTGAAAACCTATGTACCTTCTCTTACAAATATGAAACGATGGAGGTAAATTAACATCAATTTGCCAATTTATGGCAAATTTCAGTTAATATAAAGAGCTCTTTCCTTTTTAGACCTACGTACCTAAGCCCCTTGATTTATAATGAAAATAAAGAAGTAAAGAAAATGATAATCCTCTAAAAAATTACAAATAAGTATGAAATGAGCTATAAATAAAATTATTAAAACACAGGAGCCAGGAGATAGCTCAGTGGAATAAGTGCTTCCTGGCAAGCACAAGGTCCTAAGTTCAATTACTAGTACCACAAAAAAATAGATAAATCAAATAAAATGTAATAGGCAAATGCTATGAGAAGTCCCACAATGTATTAGTTGATGCTTGCTAGAGCCAGATGTAGAAGAATACAAAAATGTCTGTCTGGGGTGGAGACCAGAAAGGGTCCAGTCCACAGCATGGAGCCCGCAGCAATGTCCCATGCAAATCTGTATCAGGGATCTGCACCAGAAAGGCCTAGGGCCAATGGTTAAAGCTAGAAAGATCTGTGCTGGAAGGCTAAGATATCTTCACTGGAAGCCAGGAAACCATGTCCAAGATGAAGACAAGCATTGAAGCTCTCCCAAAAGCAGACAGCAGCCAAAGCTCCTTTGAAGCAAAAGTGCTTTAAAAAAAACAGCAGCTTTGGGAAAATCAGCAGGATGCAAATTTCCCCTCCAGTTTCCCTTTTATGCTGTTGGCAACAATCCTTAGGTGGGCCTTCCATGCCCAGAATTATGCTCACTCAGTTTAGCTGGATATCCCCACCTAAACTGATCAAACCCACCACATGCAGTATTATAAGGAGTTGAAAATGGGGAAAGCAAGAATCATGTTCTTTGAACTCCAGATAATCATTGTTTGTGGATGTACCTGATGTTTTTAGAATTCCTAGAGCCATACAAATGAGCATCCACAATAAAAATTCCAGAAAATAAACTTTTACTTATAAGAAGCTGCAAGAGCTGGTCAAACAGCTCAGAGAATTAAAGGGCCTGTTTTTGATCCCAGGGCAGGCAGTGCAGGCCCTGCCCCTAGAGCATGTTGAGACAGTGATTGAGACTGGGCATGGTGGCATGCACCTGTATCCCAGCACTTGGGAGGCTGTAGGAGTCAGATCTATTAATGATACCCCGAACACCCTGTAAACTCTGTACTAGATACATAAAAAAGAAGTTGTGAAACTATCTAGATTATTCAAACTTACTCTTAACAAATTTTAATTTTCTGTGCACATCAGGGTTGTACAAAATAAGTTCTCATACCAGAAAAAAATATAGTTTTAATAGATTTTTCTAAGTTATCCTCTCATCTCATGTTTTTTGCTACAGATATTGAAAAGGATATTGTGAAATTTATAGTCAAGACAACACTGCAAGTTTAGTACCAACACATGTAACATGCACACACACACAACATATCAGTGGTAGATAACAACATTAAGAGAGAGAACCTGAAAGACCTCATTTGACTCAAACATAAATACCCATGGATAAGAGGCATAAGAAAAAATGTCACAAACTCTGCTGGATTCTAAATCCAAAAATAAATGCTAGTGGCTGACAGATTAACAGCAACAGAAAATATGTCATGCAGGATGAAAGAGAACTGAAACTGCAATAACTGCTCGAAGCTCAGGCCTGAGTGAACCCACCTCCTAAAAGGAAAATGAAGACACGTTGTTGTATCTGCTTTCACCATAGAACATGTCAAACGTCAACCTTAGGCAAGAAGCAAATAGACACAGGTCCTTATCTATGAAGAGAAACAAGTCACCAGCTGGCTTCGCAAACAGGCCTGAATATTTCAAGACAGCATACAGCAAAGACTGCAAGCTAATATGACAAATCCTGATTTTGTCCTTGAAGTCCAGGACTCTGGGCAGACAACCACCAGATAAAGCAAGGATGAGCACAGAACAAGAGAAAGTGAAAGAAAAATGAAAAACAAAAACATCAAGTGTGTATTCTACTCAATGGAGGTTGAGTTTAGTGGCATCTACAGCAGTTAATTGTTGGTAAATTTAAAAATATGCCAAATGAGGAAAGTTTCAGAATGCTAAAGAAAGAATTTATATAGAAGTTCATAAATTTGCAAGATACTTAGATAGAGTTACTTATGGATACATATATAATCTATATAAACAATCATATGTTGCTTAACAGATACTTTCTGAGTGATATCCTGTTAACCAGCATCATTCCTGTGTAAATATCACCATGTGCTCACTGTCCTGGACTGTGCAGCCTACTACATACTCAGGCTGTATGGTAAGGCCCCTTGCTCCTAGTGCTACTCTATACTCAATATTGTAGGCATTTGTAGCACCATGGTAAGTATCTGTATGTCTAAACAGATGTAAGCATAGAAAAGATATCAAAGATGAAATATAATATATCTCTACAGGGGTTTGCAGGAAGGAGTTGTTTTGAGTGAGTCAGTGAGTGGTAAGTGAATAAGATGATGAATTTTTTAGAGCAAGTATTCAAACTGAAACTCAAAACCCATTTACTTATCTCAAAGTACAAACTCTGCAATTAAACCTGAATATTGAGGTTTTTAGTTTAGGAAAAAACAACTCATACATTAACGTATTTTGTCCTTTTTTTAAAGACAGTTTCACTGTACAGTGCAAGCTGGCTTTGAACTCACTTTGTACCCCAGACTAGCCTTAAACTCACAGCAATCCTCCTGCCTCAGCCTCCTGAGTTCTTGGTGCCATCATTCCTGGTCAACATATTTTGTCTTAAAAGAAAAACAAATAGCACACATGCCACTATCACACAATACTGAAGACTTTACAAACCATAGTTGTTTGTATAGCTCTATAAAAATATTTTATTCCTTTATATCTTTATGTGCCTCTTCTTACTTTAAAATTATTTACTTACTGAACTTTTGGTCCAAACCTTAAGCAAACATATAGTAATTTAGTTCTCTAGCATCCAGAATAATGCTTCACTATCCCACTGTCACATCTTGTTCCACTAGAATATATGCATGAGCATATTGAGTGCTGCCACCCCTGAAGGATTTTCCTGATAATACTCTTAAGCAGGCATCACTCCTTTCAGAAGTATGCTCATGGTGGTTTCCTTGGTTTCTTTTTTGTCATAACAGGTTTGCTTACAAGTAGATAGTATACCATGGATATCCCTCTCCATTAGTGAAAACCTTTTCATGTTAGGGTCCATGTTTTAAATTTTTTAAGAAGCTTGTTGAGATCTATAAATAACTTTTGATGAAAATTTCACTGTGAATTTTCTTGCGGTTCTTTTTCTTGTACTGTGTTTCTTTTTCTCCTGCCTTCTTTTCTTCAAGTATACAATCACTAGACAGACAATGGGAAACATTTATAGCCACATATGTGATTCCTTATTGACTGAAGCATCATATGGCTCATTGCTATAATATAGATTCACGTAGGCATTCCTTTGGAGAGACTGAGAGATAAACATTCTATAAGATCAAGATCAAAGTATGTTCTCACCTCCACAACAGTCCATGGCAGGTGGATAGGGCTTCGCTCCATGATGTTATCTAAGAGTGCAGGATGCAGGGCAGCTCAGCCTTCTGATCCTGTGCCTTCCAAAGTTGGCTCAATTATCCCATTTCTAACCAGAGAGAAGAAAGAAAATCTGGAGGTTACCTAAGAGTTACACTGTCATTTCAACTTAACTGCAATCTCCCTTAACTTAGTCATATCTTGATGCAAGGGAGGCTGGGAAATACAGTACATTTGAATAGCCAGATGACTAGGCAGAATGCCCAGGTAACTAAGGTATTGGGGCCCTATCAGCTGTAGAGATTTTTATAGGAGAAAAAAGAAAGAACAAGGAATGGTGCAGAGAAAATTTTAAATGTGATGTTTAAAAAGTAACTAATATGAATCTCCCATAATGTTAGAATTCCTTAAATTTTCATGGTGAATATGAAGGCATCCATTCTTTTCTAGGCTTTCTTGTAGATTTGAAATAATGTATGTCACAATAAACAACCTTTAATCCATTTAGAAAGTGAATAATATGCATAAATACTTCTGGATGAAAATGTTTGCAAATTGTACCTGCCATATAATACAACTCTCATCTACACATATTATATACTGTAACAAAGATATATATATATATATATATATATATATATATATATATATACATGTGTATATATATATACACACATTACTTTTTGTCCTCTTGAGATAGGTCTCAGTATGCTTAACTTGAGCTCACATTGTAGCCTGGGCAGGTCTCAATTTTCGAAACAATCCTCCTGCTTCAGCCTCCCAAGTGCTGGGATTACAGATGTGTGCCACTATGCCCAGCCAAATAATTGTATTATAACCAAGCAAAACAGGCATTTCAATCTTTCTAAATAACATATTACATATTAAAAGCATTTAAAGATTTTAAAAATTCTACAGGTCATCTGAACACTGGCCTTTGGTAAGGTTCTTACCTCACCTTTTCAAGGATGACTCTTTTCAGAGATGTGCCAGCTCTGCACCTTGGCCACAGGTCTGGTTTTCTTTTTTTTTTTTTTAGGGTCTCACTACTGACTCATACTGATCCTTCTGTTTGTACCTCCCAAGTGCTGGGATTACAGGCGCTCACCACAACTCCCGGTCTCCATTGCTGGCTCAGCGCACTCTAGAGCAGGACCAGCACAGCAGGTGGGGCCAGGAACCAAACCCTGGCCCCTGAGCTTCCCTAGGCATGCACTTAATCTGCTGAGCTATACCACCGGCTCTGCCACAGGTGTTTTTGAAGGGGTTGTGTATAAGGAGAATCTAAGAAAAGAAACCTATCCAGTTGTCTGATTGACTGATGGAGAGCAACTCAAATTAAAGGCATGCATCACTTTCTCTGATTAGATCTAATTCTTAAATTATAATTAAAAAAAGACTTGTGTACACTGATCATTTTCATAAGAAATCAATAAGCTAGAAAAACTATGCTTACTTTATTGTATTATAATCAGGGAGACAAAAACCTTTAAATCAGCTAAAAATTTTAATTATGAAAGTATTTCAATTTAGAAATAAAACTGCAGGTGGATGTAAGACTGTTTAATAAGCCAACAAAAACTATGGATAAGGGCCATTATGCAAACAATTGCTTTAACTTACGAATTAAACACAAGAGTATCTGTGTAAACAAATACATTATAGAATATAATGTTTTAAAAAACAAGTAATTTGTCTACCTATATACTGAGCTAATTCTATTGATTGTATTTTTTTTTTTCATTCTACATGAAATACATGTAGTGGCAAACTACACAAAATAAATCATTCAGATTCCAGGCTTCTATGGGCATAGCAAGTATAAAGACCTAGGTTCAATCGCAGTATTAAAAGACAAAAATTCTAGGCTCAATAAAAGTTGATTTTTAAAACAAAATGATAAACTTTCTTCTGAATTCATGTAGAATTCTTACTTTCATACTAAGTAATGAATGTGATACCTTGAAGGCAGTGTTAAATTAATGTCCCTATCCTATAAAATTCTTAATTATGGAGCCCTTCGTTGCTCAGAACAGAGATATTTACAGTGCATTTTGAGGATTGGTACTGATCCTCAAACTATTAGTTGTCCTTAGCTTAGTAAATTCAGAAATCAAGAATCTATCTTTGGAAATGTTTATAATGTTTAATGCCTGGCAATAATTTTATGTCTCCTGAATCTAAAACTATGTATTATTTTTCCTACTTTATGTCTCTGTTATATGTGTATCAAACCGTAATTTTGAAAATGCTTAAAATTCTAGTTTTCCCTACACATAGTTGAGAAATAGCCAAATCTATTTGGTTCCCCACATTTGCAATTTCAGTAGGACAGGGATAACTGCCTGATACTATACATATAGGAATGGTCTGGCTGAGTCACATACTTACTTAGGGGGTAGAACTTAGAAATGAAACATGAGTCTTGTAATGCTAAAGCAGTATTCTTTCTACTACATGACACATGTGAATAAAATGTTTGCTGCCTTGATATGCAAATTGAAACTCTGATTACATCACTCAATTTTCAAATGAAGCTATTCTTTCTCTTAAATTCAGTTGAAGCTGAATGCTCCCTGGAGATACAGAGAAACATAACCAATTGAGACCTAAACTTCAGGACTATCGAACATTTTTATATTTTTGTTTTTATTTTCTACCTAAGCTAGGGGGTATTCATATGTTAATGTTTTGTTGTATATCAAGTTTAAAATATGGAATGCTCTTTAGCTGCATGAAATGGTTATCATGTTGTAAAACACAGCAACAGAAAATTCTATTAGACGGTGCTATCATACACAGCACATGGCTGTGTAGACTTGTAATCCCAGCACTCAGGAGGCTGAGGCAGGAGGATTTCTATAAATTCAAGGCCACTCTGGGATACAAAGTAAGTTCAAGACCTGGCTGAACTACATAGCAAGATCCTGCCAAAAAAAAAAAAAGAAAGAAAACATCCAAAGTCTGTTTTGAGAAATTTAGCATGAAGGTAAGACATATTATCTCATGCTGTAATTTTTTGATTTAAAAAAAAATGTGGGCACTATGAATTAATGAATAGTAGGAAACGGCGGGATGGCTCAGCAGTCTAAAGCACCTGCTTAGGAAAGCTTAGGTGGCCGCAGGAACCATGGTTCGATCCTTGGCACCACATGCTGCACCATCCCCGGCCCCAGGGCAAGCTGAGCCGGCCATAATATACATATATATTTTACATATAATATATAATATCTATATGAATTAATAAAAAATAAAAGTAACATTGAATGCCTCTCATAATTTATAGCAATGCTGTCATAGCAGAACAGAACATTTGCTCAGAAATATAATTAGGATAGTATTGGAAGTTACCTTATTATTTGATAAGAATTAGAAATGTAGAGTAGAAAGTCTAAAATAATAAGACTAAATGAGTCTTTTACAGTAGGCATATCAATCATGACTTAAAGTTCAGGGAACAGGATGTGTTTTCATATTTATCTCTGAAGAAAAATATTAGGTCAGCATTTTAGGCCCTGTTTCCTAGCAAGTTGCTGAGCTCAAATCCCAAAGTACATTTCAGTACATTTCTATTGTGTGCTATTTAGTTTTTCACTCTGATGAGTTAGGACTCACATCAAAGCTTCAGGGACTCATTTATCCCTTTTATCATAAGCCCTGAATTAAAAATAGGCCAACACCTGGCCCTGCATAGCCTTTCAAGGCGAAGGAGTCCTGAAAACTCATCTAGCTGCCACTGTATCATTCCAGGGAAAAACAGGGAGAAGGTAAGCACAAAGAAGAAGCAGAGAGCATAGAAGATGCAGCATCTGCTCCAGTCAAGGACTATTTATATCGCTGACCTATATGTAAGTCCTTCATTGTTTTTTTTTTTTTTTTTTTTGTCTTTTTGAAACAGGGTCTCACTATGCAGTTCAGGCTGACCTTGAACTCACTTTGTAGCCCAGGCTGGTCTTGAACTCACAAGGATCCTGCCTCCCAAGTACTAGTATCTTTTTTTTTTTTTTTAATGTAGCCGAGCGTGACTGAATTTATGCTCCTCCTGCTTTGGCCTCCCAAGTGCAAAGATTACAGACGTGCCCTACTATGGCTGGGAGAAAACCCTCTCAGAGCAGAGAAAGGCAAAAATAAAACTATTATTTTTCAATCATTAGTAAAGACAAAATAGACTTACTTCTAAAACATTTACTCTGAAATCAATTGAAATAAGCATAGATCATCCATATTTTTAGAAGGCTTTGTGAACAGCTTATTCAATTCCTGCCAGCAGGAAGGAACTAGACTGAAATCTAAAGATAGGTGGCAAAGTTGGCAGACGTGATCACAAGTGCTTGCAAGCCACCTGCAGAGCAGAGAGGTGTGGTAGGAAGCTTCAACGATGGGGGACCTTTGATCCAATTCAACCTAGGCCTTCCAGCAATGACACTGATCAGTTGCACTGTGTTACTTTCAATTTACCTGGGGAAAAAGATATTTATCTTGCAGAAAAAATGCATATATAATGAGGATAATATTTCTGAATTTTAGAAAATGTAAAGTTGTCATTTTTGGCAAGCCAAGGAAAAGAAAATTAAAAAGCCAAAGTAAACCAACTATTACTTAAGATAATAGATTTACATACTCAATAGCAAATTACTGAAAGGATAAGAAAGGTAATAATATCTAAAGCAAAGACTCTAACTGCAAAAATGTGAAAATAAGAACTCATCACTGCAGATTATAACTAGATTCACTCCATACATCCAAGAGACCATCACCTGGGGTTGGCGCAGCCCTCTGACAGCACATGCTGTCAGATTAATGGTTGGCACCTCTCTTGGCCACGTCCCTCAATCCCCACCTCGGTCCTTTGGCCCTGCCCCTTGAGCCATGCACTTGACAGCCCCATGATTTACGTGAGGCTTTGGGGGGGACAACTAGATACAAACTATAACACTCCACTTCATATTTCCTCCACAATTCCTCTATTTTAATGTAAAAATCATTGCTAAAGCCATTGTCTCATGTAGTTGGTCCCTAATAATTGTGCTATTGGTTAACTTATTGCATTAACAACATTGTAGGTGTCTCTAGAAGGAATGGTCACCCCTAAGTTGCTGCTTCACCTAGGCTCACACTGCCATGTAAAAGGCCCACCCAACTGGGAAGTTTGTGTGCAGAAGAGATGCCAAGGAGGGTACAGAAGCACAGAGAGGGAGATGGAGACAGAGCAACCTAGTCATGCTCACAGAATTCACTTTTCCAGACAGCTACACTGACACATCATATATACAAACAAAACATTCTGAATGTTCTATCCTATGGAATGTTCCATCCTAACAATTTCAGCCCCATCTGTCATTGGATGAATCAAAATTACCTGGGCATGCCCAGTTAACTTCACAGTATTTTGAAAGATAATAAAGTGTTAAGCCAGGCATGGTGGCACACACCTCTAATCCCAGCACTCGGGAAGCTGAGGCAGGAGGATCAATGCGAGTTCAAGACCAGCCTGGGCTACAAAAGTGAGCACAAGGCCAGCCTGAACTGCATAGCGAGACCCTGTCTCAAATAAATAAATAAATAAATAAATAAATAAATAAACAAACAAACAAACAAACAAATAAATAAATAAATAGTTAAGACATTGAGTCAAGCAGCAGTAGTTAATGAAACCCTCTCTTACATGAACAGCCTTCTGGGAGCTTCCCCTCCCAGCCTTTAACAAGAAAGTAACACTTATTGGAGGACATTTAATCTTCTAGCCTCTGAAGTGGTCCCTTCTTTTTCCCTTACAGGTGGCTTAGCTCAGTTGTTTAAGTGCCTGCTCGGGCAAATACATTCAGGCACAGGATAGGGGTTCGATCCTCAGCTACATAAGCCTAACCAAACCCATGCTTAAGGCAGACTGAGCTAGCGAAAAAAAAAATGCTTCTTACACCTTACGCCAGTTACCTAAACAATGGAGAGAGAACAGGTGTCTTCTTTACTCCTTGTCTTCTCACAGAGCCCTCTGCTCTCATGGCATTCATACCACCTGGTCACCCCTCTTCAAAATTTGTTATTGCCATTTAATGGCCTCTGGGCCAGTCATCTTTACTCACAGATAACTTGGCTTCTGGTTCACGTTCCACTCCTGCTTTTTCCATTATATTCTGTGATTCCAACATTCATGCAGATAGCCAAGCCTATAATCTTCCTCTCAATTCCTAGACTACTTCTTCTTCCTCTTCTTGTTTTTCTTGTTCTTCCTTCTTCTTCTTCTTCCTCTTCTTCTTCTTCTTCTTCTTCTTCTTCTTCTTCTTCTTCTTCTTCTTCTTCTTCTTCTTCCTTCTTCCTTCTTTCTTCTTTCTTCTTTCTTCTTTCCAGAACTGGGGTTCACGTATTAGTATTTTTCAAATTCTAAATCTAGTTTTCCTTCCAAATATTCACAGAAAATATTCTTGCTGAATCAATTACCTTCATAATTCCACATCCTAGAAATATGTGTCTGTTGCTATATCATCTATCTCCCAATTTTTCTTATTTAAATATATGGGGTTACCAACTATATAGTCACTTAAACCAGAAATCATATACTTAGTTTGAATTTCTCAGGCTTCTCCTTTAAATCCAATTCATCATCCAACACCAGTATATCTAAAGCTAGACTGCTACAACTGCTCCTCTCTAAATAGCAGCATATCTCACCCTGACTTTTGCAGCAATGTACTGGAAATTGCCTTTTCTCCACTTGCCTCCACAGCAGCCAGAGCGACACATCCAAACCATATATCAGCCTAAGCCACACTGCTAGGAGACTTTCAGAAATGCTTCCTGTTTATACTTAGAAATTCAAGCTCTGTCTCATAGTCTGTGAGATCCATCTAATGGGAGGGTCAGGGTAATATTTATCCCAAACATCACACAATGATAGAACACTTTCTGTACAAGAAGAAAAACCAGAGAAATCTTTTTAGCCTCTCTCAATAACTGCTTCTCCTACCTCTATCCATTAGCATCATTTCTTCTCTTGAGAGGCAGAAGAAATCCTCTCATTGGTAAAACAGAGAACAGAAATCTGAGTGTGTATGACACACATTCTTTCAGAGGGCTTGAAGTCACTTTTGTTATTTAGTAACTATACATGTCCTCAAGGGGAAAGGCTCTTGCAGCTGTGCCTAGTAAAAAGGGCCAAGTAAATTTAGTTCCAGGGTAGCAGTTGGAGGAATATCAGGAAGCCCCTTTGGCTGTAGTTCTTCAATGAGCAAAGTCAGTAATAAAGCTGGGTTGTATGTTTGAGACAGGGTGTCACTTTGTAGTTCAACCTGGCCTCCAACTCATGGAAATCCTCCTGCCTCAGCCTCCTGAGCACTGGACTCACAGGTGAGTATAACCAGACCCTGCTTTTTTTTTTTTTTTTTTTTTTTTTTTTTTTTTTTTTTTTTTTTTTTTTTTTTTTTTTTTTTTTTTTTTTTTTTTTTTTTTTTTAATGAAGCTGGATTTCTGTCTCCATCTACTGGCTCTGGAGTCCCATCTCACACCTGGTTGTGCAGTGACACAAGGGGTTGTTCTTTATAGGCACCCCTTAAAGCCCCAGCTTCTACATTATTTGACTTTTCACTCCCTTTGCAACTTCATTTCTGCCACTTTCTCCATTTATGTGGTTTCAATGACTCTGGCCTTCTGTTTCCTAAAACGTAGTCTTAAGTTTTCTCCTACACTTCTCATTTACAATTCCTTCTGCCTGGAAGTTCTTTCTTGGACTTTTTACATGATTGGCTCCTGCTTATCTTCACCACTTAGATAGATTGTCACATTCCAAGAATGGCTTCCCAGTGTTAGATATGATTGCTTCTCTTCTGGCACACTGGTCTGCCCAGCTCTAATCTGTGTCCCTCACAGCACTTACCACCTCTTTACCACCTGCTTATTGTTCAGTTCTTTTTCGTTCACAGTTGGAGCACCGTGGCTTAAATCATAGAAAGTAAGAAGTAGTAATTGAATTACTAAATAGTTACAGATTTAATTTTCATGTGAGATTTTCATATTCCCATATTTTTCCCATAAAACCAGGGTTTTATTTTTATCATAAAAGCAAGTTCCAAAGATTTCAATGCCTTAGAGAGATGTTTATTTCAAGAATACTTCATTAATGGTGATTAAAATTTTACATATATAGAACCTTTTAATGAACTTTTTCAGAAAAAGACATGAAAATGGAATGAATTTATAGAGCTGAAAAGGTAAAAATGTAAATCAATGGAATATAAAGCCTATGTATAAAATAAAGATATCTGTTTTATAGCATAATTATATAACTAATTTATCAAGTAAATTTGCATGTATATCACTTATATATTATCTAGACATACAAATTTTTACTAATTTTTTAAAAATAAATACTAGCCACAGAATAATTCCTGTTCACCTCCAACAGAAGTCTATACCCTTGTCCTAATCCCTGGAATCTGTGAACATGGTACCTTACATAACAGAAGTACTTTGAAGATATGATTAAATTAAGGGTCATGTGATGGAAAAATTATCCTGGATTATCTAGGTGGGTCCAATAAAATCACAAGAATCCTCCAAGAAAACATAAAAGGCAGTAGAGCAGGAGATGACATATTGAAAGAAGCAGAAAGTCAGTGGTGTGAATGCTGACTAGCAGGAAGACATGAGCCTCGGAATGTAGGAATCCTGTGGAATCTGGAACAGCCAGAAGATAGATTCCCCTTTAAAGCCTCGGGAAGAATGCAGGCCTGCTTTTGCTTTGATGTAACCCATGTTCTTAATTACTTTACTTATTTCTGAGATAAAATACATGAAGCCCAAAACTGAGGAGGAAAGGTTTATTTTAGCTCTCACTTGATGGAGGTTTCAGTCCATAATCAGCTGGCTCCAAGGCAGGGTGGTATGGCAGTGGATAATGAAAGTAACAAGAGCAAAAAGACAGAGGAGCAAGTCTCTTTACCTCCCTTGTTTAGTATGCAGACCGCACACCTAGGGCAAATGTAGCACTTATGCCCCTCAATCCCAACACTACCCAATGAGCCAATCACAAAATTGATTTTCAGTCACCTGAGAAAAGCCTATCTTCGATGAACATATGAGGCTTTGGGGGACATTCAGACACAAACCATAACATTTCACTCCTGACTCCCCAAAAGACTCATGCAAATGTCTTTACCCACATGGCATTTAGTCCATCTGTAAGAGTTGCTAAAGCCCTAAAAGTTTCAGCATTGTTAAAAAGTACAAGTACATGTCTCCTCTGAGATGTAAGGCAAACTCTTAGTTGCAAACCCCTATACAAATGAAAAGTTAAATACTTCTAGCATTCAATGGCACAAGATAAACATTCCCATTCCTAAAGTTTCAAATGAGACATAACGTATTGGGACCAAGACATGTCCAAAAATCCAACAAGGTAAATATTAAGTCCTATAGTTCCATATGGAACATCCAAGGCAATCTGTGACAAACTGTGAGCTCCAAAGGGCTTTACTCTGCCCCAGTGGCACTTCTGATGGTGGTAGCTCCCAGAGTTCCTCTCTTAGGCCTGCTTTGCTCCCTCACTTGCAACATTTTTTTGGGTAATCCACATTCATGGCTTCTCCAAAATTCTAGAGTTTCCATCGCATCGTTGGCTTCACACTTTGCCCTCTCAGTGACATGCTGCCTGGCTTCCCAAGCCTTCTTCTCAAGTCACAGTGGAAGCCTTCTTAAGCTCACAATTCTTGCATTCTGAATGTGCCTAAATCAGCACCATGTGGATAATACCAAGGTCTGTTTCCAGCTGGAACAGTAGCCAGGCTTGCCTCTCTATTGGTTATAGGGGTCTTGTCTTGGTTACTTTTTACTTGTTGCTGGGACAAAATGCCCAATACCCAAAATTAAGGAAGGGAAGATTTACTTAGCTTACAGTTTGTGAAGGTTTCAGTCCACATTCATTTGTCTCCAAGGCACAGTAGCACACAGCTGAGGGTAGCAGTTTCCTAGCAGCAGAGGAAAACAGCAAAAAGTAAAGGAAGGAGCAACAACTACAGCTTCTCTCATTTCCCTATATTATAAGCAGGCTGACCTGGGACTGTGGATGTAGAACTCACACAATGTTCATGCCCTCCTCTTCCACAGGATGAGGATGTTTACAAACTAAGAATCCTGGCCTCCCTCCTGAGTCACTTAATTAAACTTCTGAACTTCTCAAGTTGACACAATGTATCAACCAGTACAGGTCTAATGCCTGAATCACTTAACATTCTGAATCCAACGCTGAGGAACAAATTCTCTAGGCCACTGACATTCTGGAACATGGTGAGGCTGCAAAAGGTGGAGTCCTGGTTCTTTTTGTGATGCCCTCAGGCCATCTCTTCTATTCTCTTTTTCATTCTCAGCAATCAAAGCCTCCTCTACTCTACCTTTGCAGGTTAAAACTTTGTAGGAGCTTCCTTCCTGGTCAAACTCACAATTATTTAAATCATTCTGCTGGGCTTTTCATTCTTGATTTTCAACATGAATCTGGCTAAAAGTCCTCAACAATATCCATGCCATAACCTCAACATTTAACTGACTTGAAATTTCTTCTACCAGAATAATTAGTCCACCATCCTTAAGCTCAGTCTCTGGCAAATTCTCTGGAAATGAGCAAAGTGCAAGCTAACTTTTGGCCAAGACATGACACACGTTGTCTAGAGCCCAACAGCCAACAAAGTCCTTCTACTCAGCAAAAACTTCCCGAGCCTCACCTTTGTTGCCAGGATTTCTACCAGCCTTTTGATATTTTGAGTTCTGCCCAAGATTTCCCATCAAAAACAACCTAAGGTGTTCCAGCTGTACTCTTTTAGGCAACATCTCTAAACCTTTCCAAACTCTTCCCACAAGCCATTCCCAAAGGCTTTTGAACCCACATGGTGAGGTATAGTCACCAGCAATGGTCCTACTCCTGATACCAAATTCTGTCTTGTTGCTGAGAAAAAATACATGAAGCCCCAAATTAATGAAGGAAAGGTTTATTTATCTCGTAGTTCATGGAGCTTTTTATCCATATTCAGCTGGCTCCAAGGCAGGGTGACATGGCAGATGGGCAACTGTTCATGGCAGTAAAAGATACTGAATGCAACAGAAGACAGAGAAGCAAGCCTCTTTTGCTCCCTTATATTGTATACAGGCTACCTACCTTAGAGTGGATATGGCATTTAAACCCCCAATCCCAGAATTAGGCAGTGAACCAATCACACACTAGATTCAGCTACTTGGGAAAAGCCTGCTCCACATTCCTACATGAGGCTTTTGGAGGACATCCAGGCACAAACCATTGCATCCACTGAGATCCAATTTGAATTTCTCACCTCAAGAACCATAAAATAATAGCTTTTGTGCTGTTTTAAGCCATTACATTTGGAGTTGTCACAGTATAGGAGTCAGACTATGAGTTTATATCTGACTGGGGGTCAAACAAGGATGTTTTCATTGTTCGTTCTCTAAAAAGACAATTAAAATAAAATGTGAGGGACCAAGGGGTTCTTATTTACATTAGAGAGAAAGCCCTAAGTAACTGGTTTACCCTGCCTTTATTCACTCAGACAAGACAACAAGTAGTTAGATTAACACAAGATTCATTTGTCCTCCACCATCTCTGGTGGAGTATACGTCTGGGTAAACAACTACATCTCAGCTGTGTTGACTCTTTCCTAGAACTGCAACCTGCCAGCACACTTCCATGGCACTTTTCTCCTTAATGCTCACATAAAAGGCCAATTAGGCCTCAATTCTTACTGACTGGTCTCCCACAGTTACAGCACAGAAAACTAGTCCAACTATATTAAGCAAACTTTATTCAGTCTTTAGTACTTCAGAATCTCGCAACTTATTGAGGTCATCATTGTGAGAATCAAATAATGAACTGTAACTAAACAGACATGCAGATTAATGCAGCTTTTCTCTTGAGAAAGCTGAATAAGCAGGTCTTTTATTACAGAAGCTTGGTAAGAATTAACTGCTTCAAGCACAAGGTCCTGAGTTCAATACTCCAATACTCAGTACTAAAAAAAAAAAGAATTAACTGCTTAATTCAGATCAGATAAATAAACTTAGGAAATATCTTGTAAAGAATGTTGAATCTTTTAAGTGAACATTCAAGAAGACAGAAGAGAACATTTGTAAAGAAGACCGTAGTCACTTAGGATTTGGAAAAGCCCTAAGCATAGGCAGAATGGGCAAGTATTGCTAATTTTATTGACATAAAATACATGAAGAAAGCAGGATTGTTATGGTTTGTGTCTAGTTGTCCCCCCAAAGCCTCATGTAGTCTCCTGGAGCATCTCCTGGAGTTTGTGATTGATTACTGTAGGTATGGCTGCTGCACCTACCATGGGCCAGGCATTTGCATTACAATGTAAGGCTGGGAGACAGGCTAGCTAGCTGCCTGAGTTGCTGCCACTCCCTTTTGCTCTCTGCTCTTTACTGCCACCATGAAAGGGTGTACTTTGCCTTGTGCTGCTCTTCCTTGGAGCCAGTTGGTTATTGACTGAAGGCTCCTGTAACAGTGAGCTAAATAAATCTTTCCTTCTTTAATTGGGGGTGTTGAGTATTTGTCCCAGGAACAAGAGATGAATAGCTGAGACAAGGATAATCTTGTCAAAATAATGTTTTCAATTAATTTTCATCTAAAGACTCTTAACATGCTTATATGTTTCTGCAAGATGCTTGAAAGAATGTTTATTCACTTACTGGCATAGAGACTTGACTAGCTGTCTATCACTCTGAAAAAGAATACATTACGTGAGAGAAACCAAAGCCAATGGGTAACCTTATCATTGCAGAGAAGTAGGTAAATACAGACCTTCTCTCTCATGCTGCATCATAGTAGAAGTCAACTTACTGGCGAAAAGATAAATTTATAAGGGGCAGTGTAAAGCACCTGCAAGCAGGTGCAGGGGCTAGGGATTCTATCCCCAGGCATGCCATGCTGGCCCCACCCCCAGGCACACTGAGACAGCAACTGAGACTAGGCATGGTGGCATGGTGGGAAGCTGCAAATAGGTGGATCACTATGAGTCTAATCTAGTAGTGACACCCCTGAACACCCTGTAGACTCTTCTCTAAAAATACACACACACACACACACACACACACACACACACACACACAAAAGGGGCAGTGTGATGAAATGGAAGGGCATGGATTTTATTCATATTTTTATTTTTTAAAGAGAGTGAAAATTATATTTAAAACAAAATAAAGTACAAGTGATACACAATTTCACTTAAAGTAATATGAATTTCACAGTATTTGTTGTAATACATAGTGTTTTCTTCTAACCATATTACTAAATATATGCATGTAAATAGGGAAGGAGAAACAAAAGAGAAAGAAATATATAAGAAATTAAGAAGACAAAAGTACAATCAATTGAAAAATGGAGACAAAACAAATTAAGCATTATCTGCTCCTTTCCACAGAACAGCAGAAATGCAAAGTACAGTTGTAAAAACCATCCTGCTTACATACATAGATAAATCTTTCCCCCACTCCATGTCCTATTCTTCTCCTCAAATCAGTAACTCTTTCCTTCTCAATAAGCTCATTCCATTTTACCAGCATATATTATACCCTTCAGATTCCATTTTTCTCTTTCAGTTTCTCACACTAAGGAGACAATACGATGTTTGTACATGTAGTTCTGATTTATTTTACTGAAGACCATGTTCTCTAGTTGAATCC
This sequence comes from Myocastor coypus, assembly GCA_004027025.1. Classification (NCBI taxonomy): domain Eukaryota; kingdom Metazoa; phylum Chordata; class Mammalia; order Rodentia; family Myocastoridae; genus Myocastor; species Myocastor coypus. Next base: position 221,354 of record PVJA010000085.1, on the reverse strand, counting down.
ATTTGCTGACAAAAGACTCAAATTTATCTTATTTCATCTTGAATAATACTTCATTGTGTAAAAATGCCACATCGTCCTTATCCATCTTTAGTTGATGGGCATCTGGGTGGTTTCCAGTATTTAGCTATAACAAATTGTGCTGCAATAAGCATGGTGCACATATATCACTATGGCACAGGGTTTTCAGTTCTTCTGGAAAAATACTGAGAATGGGGATAGATGGCTTGAGTGGAATCTCTAATCCTAGCATTTTAATGAATCTCCACATTGATTTTCACAGTGGTTGTACTAGTCTGCACTCCCACCAACAGTGGAGAAGGGTTCTATTTTCTCCACAGCCTCTCCAGCATTTGTTATTGTCTGACTTCTTGATGATAAGTCATTCTTTCTTGGGTAAGATAGAATCTCAGTGTTGTTTTCATTTGTATGTCTCAAATGACCAATGATGTTGAATATTTTTTCATATATTTACTTGCCAGTTGTATGAGAAGTGTATGTTCATTTCAGATGCCCATTTTTGGTTTGGGTCTTTCAATTTGGGGTGTCTTATTTTTTAAAAATTCTTTATAGGTTCTAGACAGAAGGCCTTTATTAGAGGAACAGTTGGCTATAATTTTTTCCCAGTTTATGAGTTTTCTTTTTACTCTGTGGAGATTTGTTTTAAAGCACAAAAACTTTTCAAACAGATGCGATTCCAGTTGTTAATTCTTTGAAGTACCTTCCAGGGAGTTTGGGTTTTATTCACAAACACTCTACCTACCCCTGTGTTTTCAAGATTTCCATCTACATTTTTCTCCAGAAGATTTAGTGTCTCTGCTTTAATATTTAAACCTTTGATCCATTTTTAACTGTAACCTTGTGTATGGTGATAGGCATGGGTCTAGTTTTAGCCTTTGGCATGTGGAAAGCCACTTTTTCCAGCACCATTTATTAAAGAGGCTATCTTGTTTCCAGTGATCATGCTCATCCCCTTTCTATTTATTTTTAATTTTTTTCCTTGGCCACCCAGCCCTGTCCTGAGGGCAGAGCTGGCATAGCATGTTGTGCCAGGGATTGAACCACAGTCCCATGTGCCTGCCTAAGCTTGCCTAAGCAGGTGCTTCAGACCGTTGATCTATCTCACCGACCCCGCTTCACAAGATAAAGTGGCTGAGTGTGTTTGCAGAGGTTTCTTATAGTTTCTTATAGTTTGTTCCTTTGATCCTCAGGTCTGTCTCTATGCAATTACCATGCTGATTTTATCACAATAGCTTTATAGTATAATTTCTGCTTAGGAATTGTGATACCTCCTACCTTTACTTTGCTTCACAGGATTGCTTTTTATATTCTGGGTACCTCACACTTCCAAATGAATTTGAGGAAGTTTTCTTTAGCTCTGTGACATATACCAATGGTATTTTAATCAGATTACATTGAATCTATATAGCAACTTTTGGGATAATGGCCTTTTTCACAATGATTTTTTCTTCCTAAATATGAACATGGAATATTTTTCCATTTTCTCAACTCCTCTTCATTCTCTTTTCTCAGAGTACTGAAGTTTTCACTGCATAAATCTTTTATATCTTCTGTGAGATTGCCTAAGTATTTCATTTTTTTGGATGTTGTTGTGAAAGCCATGGTTTCCCTAATTTATCTTTCAGTGTGTTCATTGTTTGTGTACAAAAATGCTACTAATTGACTTTGCATCCTGCTATGTTACTTAATTTGGTGATTAAATCCACAAAACTCTTGGTGGAGGTTTGGGGATGCTCTATGTAATGCACCATGTCACCTGCAAATAATGATAACTTCACTTGTTATTTTTCAGTTCTTATTCTTTTTATTTCTCTTTCTTATCTAACTGGTCTGGTTAATGTTTCCAGAACTATATTGAACAGGTGTTAAGAAAGTGAACATCCTTTGCTTGTTCCTGATTTTTAAAATGAAGACCTTCCATCTTTGTCCATTTAGTATTATGTTGGCTGTTGTTTTCTCATAGACAACTTTTATTAGGTTAAGGTATAGATCATCTATTCAGATTCTCTGTAGGTTTTCTATTATGATTGTGTGTTGGACTTTGTTAAAAGCTTTTTCTTCATCTACTGAGATGATCACGTGGTTTTTGCTCTTGGTTCTATTGATATGGTGCATAACATTTATGGATATGCATATGTTAAAATATCCCTACGTTACTAGGGTGAAGCCCATTGGATCATGATGTAAACCTTCTTGACATTTTACAGCATTGTTTGCTAGTATTTTATTAAGGAGTTTTACATCTGTATTCATTAGAAAGATTGGCCTCTAGTTCTCTTTTTTAGTGGAATCTTTTTTTGTTGTTGTTTGTTTGGGTTTTTTTGTTTTATTTTTTGCAGGACTGGGGGTTGAACTCATGACCTTGCACTTGCCAAGCAAGCACTTATTCTACTGAGCTATCTCCCAGCTCCCTAGTTGGATCTTTCTCTGGTTTTGGAATCAGAGTAATACTTGCCTCCAGGAATTAGTTTGGGAGAGTTACTTCATTTTCAATTTCACTGAAGAGTTTGAGAAAAGTTGGCATTAACTGTTCTCTAAATTTCTTGTACAATTCTGCTGCAAATCCATCAGGACCTGTGCTTTTCTTTGCTGGTAGGTTTTTTTAAATTACATTTTCAGTTTAATTTCCTCATTATCGAGTTATCCAGAATTTGTGTATCTTCTTGACTCAGCTTTGGCATTTCATATGTATCTACAAAATTGTCAATTTCCTGTTTTTCATCTTGTGAGAGTAAAGATTTTGTAAGTAGGTCTTGATGATCTGAATTTCTCTTGGGTCTGTAGTGATTTCACCCTTTTCATTCCTTATTGAATGAATTTGGGACTTTTTTCTTTTTGGTTAAGTTTGCTAGGGGTTTGTCAATTTTATCTACTCTTTAAAAGAACCAATTCTTTGCTTCTTTCATTCTTTGTATTCTTTCTTTTATTTTTCTTTTTTGGTCTCCAATGCATTAATTTCTTCTCTAATCTTCATAATTTCCTGCCTTCTTTGGACTTCACTTGATCTTTGTTTTTTCTACGAGGTAGAAGTGCAGCACTAGATCATTTATTTGGGTTCGTTCTGTCTTCTTTAAAATCTGTAAATCTATTGCTATGAATTTTGCTCTTAAGATAGCTTTCATTGCATCCCACAGGTTTGGGTAGGTTGCGTCTGCATTTTTGTTTGATTATAAATGTTTGTTAACTTTGTCTTTACTTTTATCTGAAACCCACTGTTATTTATGGGTTTTTTGTTAGTTTTAATAGATCTTTCCTTTCATATTCTTTAGCTGCACCACTATCTTCAAGGTCTGAAAATCTATCCTCAGTTTCATTGAAGTGGTTTTGCCAATTTTTGATGGAGTTCTTAATTCTCTGGATAGCTGTTTGAATCTATTTCATGCATTTTATTTCTTTCCTATATTTTTCATTCAGTGTTTCTATTAGTTTTCTACTGTCCTCTTTTTTAAAATATGTCTTCTTTAGCTATACTGACCAATTCTTTCACAATTGTTGCCATTCCTTTTTGGACCTGAGAGTTTATTTTTGCTCTTATTTCTTCAATAGCTTGATAGACTTATTTATTTACTTCTGTTGCTATCATTTCAGAGTTTTCACATGTTTGAATTTCAATTTCTTGGATGTCTTTATCTCCTGACTTTGTTCTGGGTGGGCTAGAGAATTGAAATTGCCTTTTGTTCCTGTGTTTTAGCATTTTTTGAAGCTCCCACTAATTCTCAGGGTCCTACAGGCCACCCAGACTCCACCAAAGTTCTAATTGGCTTCTGGAAAGCTCTGCACCTACTTGTGCTGGGCCCACATATTGCAGCTCTCCTGTATCCTACAGTCCACTCAGAGTTCTTTTAAGTTCTTTAAAGTTTGGAGAAGCACCACAGAAGCTCTATGCTGAAGGCTAGGGGCTAAGAAATGTCAGTTTAACAGAAGCCCATGGACTCCCCAGAATCCACCAAAGTTCTTAAGCAGTGCCAAGTAAACTTTCAGAGCGTGGATTTTGAAATCTGAGCTGGTTGAAATTCCAGCTCTATATTTTGCATGTAACATTAGGCAAATGAATTAGAATATTTTGATTCATAATTTCCTTACCTTAAAATACCTTACTCATATTATTGTTACATGAGAGCATTTCATGCATAAATAATCCTAAACACAACAAAAATGAATTTGAATTATTTCCCAGTTTTATCTTAGGGCTGGTTATTGTAGGAAAAATGTAATGTTTTAAGACTTAGAGGATTTCTTTAGTTAGTCTTTACAGATGAGTAGAACAAACTGGTCCAGGTTCTTTTGTATGACAAGGAAATAATTACCAAGTATATACCTTGTAGTAAGCTTACTGAAGATTTTTAGAGCAGCAGGAAAAAAAGGGCAGAAAGGTCAAGTGGGCAAAAAAGGGCTTCATAACTCAGGCTTCCAATATTTATAGCATTAGGAATCTACTTGTCCTAGGTGCCTCTCATAATCTCTTTTTACTGAGGTCCACAATCGATGTGATCTCCTAAACTTAAGCCTAAATAATCATTATGGTGGTGTAGCATTTATGGTTGAATGGAGAGGAGGGAAGTGGTTCACATAACTTTCATTTTAGGATTATGGAAGCATGGGTAATCATTAGCATGGTACAATGTTTACAGTTGAAAGAAGGGAAGGGAATGGCTCCCCTCATTTGTTTCTAAGTCTGTGCACCTGTGAATCTCTCTGTGTGTGTGTGTGTGTGTGTGTGTGTGTGTGTGTGTGTGTGGATGAGTGGGGTGGAAATGGACATATTATTTGGTATAGCTAAAGTCTCTATCAGAACCGACCTCATTAGAGGTTGTTTTACATTTAAAATGTTGGTTTACATTTAAAAGATTGTCCAGAGCATCTCTCATGACAGAGAAAGAATTCAGGAGGAAAGAAAGAAAGAAAGAAAGAAAGAAAGAAAGAAAGAAAGAAAGAAAGAAAGAAAGAAAGAAAGATGAATTTGAGAGGCAGTTTACTTAAACTGTCTAGGAAGACAAAATCACCTCATAGTAGAGGTGAAATGGAACTTAAAGTTCTTTTCTCTGGCTCGTTTCCTGTCTAATGATGTTCTCAATCATCAGCTCTTTTGGTGGTCTCAAGCCACTTGCTTATTTTATTTGGCACAGTTTTCTCTTTATTATCATATGAAGAAGATACAATGAGGTCAGACAACTTGGTATGATTCCTGTGATTTCAATACTTGTACATATGTTCTAATCAAAAATAGCTTTTTAAAACATCCATAAATAAAGTGAGTAATGGAGGGATGTACATTTTATATTTGTAAATTTCAGAGAAACAGGGGACAGAAAAGTTGTAATTTAAAGACATAAAATCCTTGTTTCAAATAAAGAAATTCTATAATTATACTTTTTAAAGAGCTGAAGTCACACAAAATATGAGACATTTCTCTCTTGACACATTTACCTTCAGTAAGGATTTGAATCAGGCTTAGATTTTACTTCTTCCTTAATCACCAAGTCATATTTAATGTTTCTTAAAATTGTCCATTACTTTTGAATGTCACTGCTTTTTAGTTTAGTTCATAGCTGGAATATTACAAGAATTTCAGAAAATTAGACCTCATTCTTAGCCACTTTTCAACTACTAAGATATGAATTTAACAAGACCTTTAAATTTGAGGCTCTAGTCACTTTCAACTCTAGTTACATAGCTCAACTGTCATAGCATAGATTGGATCAGTCTTGCCTACTCACTTTTATCCTGGGAACTTCTCAGGTTTTCCACATCTCTGTTTATCTCTTTAGCCATGAGAAACTGCTCATGTGCTCCTCAGATTTGCCCATGCTTCTAGGCAGAGGCACAGATGGCCTCTTCTAAATTTCTAAACTCTGTGTAGACTGCTAGTCATGTCTGTTAGATGGCATGTTCTCCAGAAGGTCTTCTCTCTTTGATAGGCTGTATGTGCCCACTAGTTCTTTCACACTGTCCCTGATTATGGTCACAGCACTGTATTTAACTATTTACTCTCTTTACCATTATGCATCTCCATGGTCAAAGCTGGATCTTATTCTCCCTATACATTTAAGTCCTAGAGAATGACATCCCCCAATATTATTTGAATTACAATATTACAGTAAGTTTTAAGGCACAATTTATTCCTTAATACTGCTTTAATCATGTCATGTTATTTCTTTGAAACTTTTCATGATTCCCTATTTTCTACCATGTTTTTTTTGTCTAGCTTTACAATCTTTCCTGATCTTTTCTTTACACTAAATTTCCAATCTTATTTCTCGGTATTCTCCAAAAGGCACGATTGTTGAAAGTCTGATAAATATGACATAAATGTGTCTTAGTTCATGCTGTTTCCTTCTTGTGGAATAAATTACTTTTTCTAATCTCAGAAGAACAAATGATCAATTTTTAAAATACTCTGTCCCTATGAAGTCATCTTTGAATTCCTTGAGTATTTTTCTTTGTATGTTTTGCATTTACAGACTTAGATTTTCTAACAGGAAGAGACTAAAAATAGATGGATCTTTTTGTCTTCTTTTGCAATATATATATATATATATATATATATAATTATAATTATTTCTAGAGCAGAATCGAGCCTAGAAGAGATGTTTAATAACTGGTAGAATGATTTTTGAAATACCTAAACATATATATATATATATATATATATATATATATATATATATATATGTTTATAGTTGTTGAAACATGTAGACAATGTAAAGTGATAGTATAGGGTCAGGGTACCTGAAGGAAGGGAAAAGGTAGATGAAAGTCCTCGTCAAACTTTATTACAAATTTAGATAACTTCGGCTGTTTTTGTTTTGTTACTAGGTTTGAACTCAGGACCTTACACTTGACAGGCAGATGCTTTGCCACTCAGCTATATCCCTGACCCTAACAGACAACTTTGACCTCTGCAGCCAGAATGGAAAGGCAAATGCAGCTGGACACCAGCAATTAGAAATAAAAGTAGCTAGACTCTAGCAATTAGGAAGGCAAGGGTAAAGGAACTAGCTCTGGGAAAATCCTAGGTAGTATGATTAACATAAGAATCACAAACTTTCATTTTTCCTTTATTTAATCCTTAACTCTAAGTAATCTGTCCTTAAGGCCTCCACTCCTAACCTTACCTCATCACCAAAACACAAGGAAATGTCACATGGCTGGAAGTCCAAGGGTAAAGTCAAAGACAAGCCTGGGAGCCAATTGGATCCCAGGAGTTTACAGAGGAAGAAGTAACCTTGTAAGAAGGTAGTCGGTGCAAATGAGCAATTCATTTTTGAATTTTTCCTACTTGGTCTGTGATCTCTCTTTCCTTCTTTCCCATCTTCAAATGAATTGTCTTTTACTTTTAACACAACCTCTTTAATTCTTTATTGACATTGAGTTTAGCAACATGGAGACCTGCTTTTTCCAGGAAAGTAGTGGTTTACAGTCCATGCCTGGATAGTACAATAAAATATAAAGAGAATTCAGATTTGATAAACCAAGCATGGTATCACACACCTGTAATCCCAGTGCTCAGGAGGCTGAGGCCAGCAGATCACTATGAATTCAAGACCAGCCTGGCCTGTAAAGTGAGCTCAAGGTCAGCCTGAACTACATAACCAGACTGTGTCTCAAAAAGATAATAATAATAATAATAACAATAATAATAATAATAATAATAATAAAGATTTGATAAGATTTTCAAAGTGGTTAATTGAAGAGATCTGTTGGACTCTCAGTGTACCCCAGGAAGGAATGGCAGCAAGAATAGGGAAAAGAGACAATGATCTCTTTTCTCTCCTAAGTGTAGAGGAACTGCCCAAGAACAACACAGTAGCCAGGGATATAGATCAGTGGCACAGTGACTGCCTGGCAAGATTGATACTTATTTTAACCTCTCTATCCAACAATCAGTTAAAAACTACAGCAGCTTGTTTACAAGCTTTGTGGAGCTCCTGTGTTGTTAGGTTGGTTTTATCCTGCAAGCATAATTAATTTCCAACTTCAGCTACTCCCTACAGTTAACACATTAAATATGTAAATGGGAGGAAGGGCATGGGCCAGCCAGATAGCTCGGCAGACTGAAGCACCTGTTTAGGCAGAGGGCAGTGGCCAGGATTCAATCCCTGGCTTGCTGTATTGTCCCCACCCCTGGGGTGCAGCGAGAAGGTGATTGAGACTCCACATGGTGGTACGAACTTGTAATCCCAGCACTTGGGAGGCTGAAAGACAATGACTACCAGTTTGATCTGTGTAGTGAGATCTTATAGATCCTGTACTAAATATATGAAAAAAATGGGAGTGGCAAGGAACAGGGGTTACAGTAAGATTTAGACATTTCAGTTGTTCAAACTGGGCTAACAGCTACAAAAGTGAGCTCAAGGCCAGCCTGAACTGCATAGCAAGACCCTGTCTCAAAAAGGCAAAAAAAAAAAAGGGCTAACATAACTTCATGGATACTGTATTTTAAATCTTTCTTTCTTTCTTTTTTTCTTTCTTTCTTTGGTACAGAGTTCACTACACAGCTCCTACTCCTGGTGATCTTGCTGTCTCAGTCTTCCCAGTCTGGGATTACAAGTGTGGCCCATCACACCCGGTTTGGGTGTCAGGCATGGTGCATCAGGGATTCTGGTGCTGGTATGGCATGCACAACCAGGGATCAAACCTGGGTCCTTGCCCTTGCAAGGCAAATGTACCAGGGATTGAACTCAGGACCTTGCGCTTGTGAGGCAAGTGCTTATTCTACTGAGCTTTCTCCCTGGCCCTCATTGTTTTCTTTATTGTTTCAAAGTTCAGTTAATTCCATTGGTTTCCTTATGTATTCAGGACATCATAGCAAAGAAGCAGTCTCCTCTAACTTCAAAAATATTCTCTCTGCTCTTTTTTACTTTGTACTTCCCTGCCAGCACATTTCTTTAACAGAATTTAAATCACTTTCTAGCTTTTTTGAAGTTAGGTACATCGAACAGGTCAGGAATGTTATAAGACTTGCCAAAATGTACCACTTCTGATCTTCTCCAATGAACATTTTTCTCGATACTTTTCATTCCTTCACAAATAAGAACTTGTGAATCATAGACAATCTTCAAAAGAACTATTAAAATAAATGACACTTTATGAATATATTTCATAGTTAGAATTTGAAAATTTCCACACTAGTGCAAAATTTCCTCCTTTATTTTGTAGCAGGAAAACTTGACCATGGCCTAACCTACAGCATGAACACTACAGCTAAGTTAGGTAGAAATATTATAGGTAGTCAGGCAGGGCTAGGCCCTCAAAGGAATCAGTGCAGAAGATCTGAACACATCGCAACTGCTACTAGAGGTTCATTCATTGAAGGCCAGGCCTTAAAGGAAAAATGGTTACACTTACATTCTTTCCTTGGGGATAAACATAATGATTGGTATTCTAAATAGGCATCAGTCACCTTGGCTGGAGAGCCAATATTTTCTGATCCATCCCTTCCAGTACATGTGCTTTCCATGTACATTTGCTATATGACTTGCTTTTCTACTGGATCAATATTACATAAGCAAACAGCACATATATGTATATAGACTACAAAAAGACTACATACATATAGTCTTTTTCAGACAGGGTCCTACTTTGTAGTTCAGGTTGGCTTTCAACTCAAATTGATCCTCCTGCCTCAGCTTCCAGGGTGCTGAGATTATAGGCATGTATACCACACCCAGCTATACTTGTTATCTTGTTGGTTGAACACAGCTTTGTCCTACCTTGTAATTTTGTGTCCATTTTATGATGTTACTCTATAAAACTTCCTTTGTGGGCTGGGGATATAGCTTAGTGGCACTGTGTTTGCCTGGCAAGCACAAGGTCCTGAGCTCAAGTCCCAGTCAGCGCAAAAAAAAAAACAAAAACCCAAAAAACAACAACAAAACAAAACAAAAACAACCTCCAAAAATTCTTTTATGAAGTGTACTTGGGTACAACCCACTATCCAGACTATAGCTGTAGTCCCCTCAATAAAATGAATATCCACTCTTAACATCAACTGCTCCTCAGAATTCATTCTTTAATTTTGGGGAACACAAACTTTGCACATCAGACATATTTCTCTAATATCATTTAGACATACTATGTCACTCCCATATCACACTTTGAGGCTCCATCAGGATAATTTGAAGGAGATAAGAGTTTGCTTTTGTTTCATAGATTCTGAATTTTTACTCACTTAGGTTATCAGAAATGGTCATCCTTATTTGCCATTTGCTTATGCCTTGGACTTTTATGCCTCATCATTTTTATGCATTGTCTGTTGTTAAACTAATGGTAAAAATAATTTGAGAACACAATATTTCTTTGATGGGATATTTTACATTTGCAGGCACAGGTTTTGTGTTTCTTTTTTGTACATGTTGCATTTAGATTTACTAATTGCTGAACTTATTGGTGATTCTTGCTTGACCTATTTGACCTGTTAGACCACAGCTCCAGGAAGAGTAAGGTTAGAGCATCTTCTAGTGGACATTGATACTAACCAAAATGTGAATTTATGAAATGCTATGCAATGGATCTTTTTATGAAATCTAGTTCCTATTTATAAAATATACATGGGCATCTGTCAGGTAAGGACCTTCGGCCCACCGCCATTTCCCGGCTCCTCCCACCCAAGCTCCAGTCCAGAACCCATTGGCATCCCATCTGGTCCATGCACCTGCCTGACTCCTCAACTCCAGAGTTCTGACTCCACCCACAGCTCTGACCAATGGGGCTTCACAGCAGCCAGCAACCCGAGCTCCAACATGCAGCCAGGTATGTCTGGAGGGGAACAAGCTTGGTAGATCCAGACCAAACTCCCATAGGCGCTAACAGCATAACTTCACCAAAGTGCAGAGATCACTGCCATACAAGCAGTGCCAGTGTGCCCCCTGACCCCACTCTCTTTGTTCTTCTATCTGCTGAGACTCTATGTATATCAGAACACACACCTTGTTTACTTTTATTCCTTTCATGATTCAGTTTGGACATTTTCTGTGGACTTAGCTTTGAGGTTACTAACCACACTGTAAACTGATATAAACTGTAATTTGAAAAGTTTTTTTAAAAATACTTTCTAAAGGAGGACCTGGAGCTCCTGCAACCTACCCTGTTCTAGTTCAAAAGTAAATGCCTCCTTTCACAGTTTTAAAAGAACTCTGTGCTGATGACTCTCAAATCACCAATTACAAACCCTCAATGACTGTGCAGTCCTGTTCAACAACTATCTGTGGTAGGATTGTCCTTTCTCTTAAAGGATCCAAAGCAGCCTTCTTTTCTTCTCTCAACGGCCTTTGCCTGATACATATGGCCATTTGGGGCTCCATCATGGGCTTAAAATTCTTTTCAATTAAGACAATGAAAAGGAATACTTTTCAGAAATAATAACAAGGAGGGGTAACTTATAGTTCAACATCTTCAATTCACAAATAAGAGAACTAGGATTTAAAAAGTTAAATGTTTTGCACAACTTTATCAAGACTTAAACAAGCTTAACTTCATTGCTTTTGTCCACATTTACCATACTATCTCTCTCTGAATAATGTGGTTACATATTATGGATTTTCTCTAGGATAACCCCATTTTGATTATTATGTCCTCATAAGCCAGTGAAATATTCTGGATTGTTAATTCCGTTTTCATCATGAAAAATTAATTTCTTGGCCCCTTAATATGAAACAAAACTTGTTAAGAGTCCTAATCGTTTGTCATGAACTTATGGTCACTAACCATGTCCTATAGAGCTGCTGGACATGGAAGATTGTCATTCCTGACACATCATATCTTCTAATTGGTACAATCTATGGATAGGTAGGTTTTGTTTCTTTTAAACTTTATTTATTTATTTATTTATTTACGTTATGGCTGGCTCAGCCTGCGGGGGGGTGGGGGGCTGGCACAGCATGTGGTGCCAGGGATCGAACCACAGCCCCTGCAGTTGCCTAAGCTTGCCTAAACAGGCGCTTTAGATTGCTGAGCTATCTAACTGGACCCTGAATAGGTTATATTTTATTTATTTAAGAAAATACTTATTTATTTATTTATTTTTAGGGGATACTTATCATGGCATTTATTTATTTATTTATTTGTTTATTTATTTTAGTTTCACAACATATTAGTAGTACATTTGCAATAACTGAAACATTGCATATTGTCCTCACAATCGTAATACAGAGCACAGGGTGCGGACATGATACATTTTCTAATTGATACTTGTAAGGAAAGAAAAAAATTTTCTTCTCTTTGAACTGAGAGGAAGTAGATGCATACACAGTCCAATGTTCCATAATTGCAGTGAGTTACTGGTGAAACTGGCAATGTTGGAGGTTGTTGATTTAAGCCTCTTACAGCTCATCATACTAACCTAGTTCTGCGTTTTATGCCTTCTCATAATTAAGCTTTTCAGCTGGGTGATGAAGGACAAGTTAAAGCAAGACCTGTATTTTAAAAAAATCATCTTTTGTGTCTTCCAAGGTCAAATCCCCTCAGAATTAACTTTGGAACCATGTACAGTGCTTTGTAGAACTGTTGTCATTGTCAGCCTTTGGGATGAGTTGGCCATTACTTGACCAGTTTGCTTTCTGTGAAAACCTGAGAGAATATTTTTCTCTGGGTGACTCTCCTTAGACACACTATAGTTCATTTATTCCTTTTCTCTGAGGTCCCATAATCTCCTTGACCAGAAAACTTGGAACACCTCTGAGTTATAGGATACTACAGCACAGGTTCTCTTATGTCCTCAGTCCTTACTGACCTTGAAGGACTAGGGTCAAAGTATTGGCTATCCTCATAGCCCATATTTTTCACTTTCTCAGAACAGAAGACAGTCAGGGAAATAGCTGGTTCCCACTGGAGCCCAAGCAGATCCTCCCTAGACCTCCTGCTGACCTACTAACCTGATAGGAGACTGGAACAGTAGACATCCTCAGACATGCTTTTTTGACTAAGAAGGATGAGAATGAAGTCCTTCGATTATTCTAAATTATCAACTACTCATCAGGATAAAAATGAGGACTCCTTGGCCTTCTTAGATAATTTGTAAGACGTACTGATGAAACATCTATCTCTGGCTCCTGATTTGATAGGACAGATTATTCTTAAAGTTTACTACCCAGAAGTCCCAAACATTGGGAAAAAGCTGTATGACTTTTGTTTCTGATAGATCACTTTGTACTTTAATGATAATTTACTCCTCAGCTTTTTATAGAGAACAAGAGAAACTTGTTTTCTCTGTTGTGTTGTTAAAAGGAATGGACCCCAAGTCTGATGTTTGGTGCTCTAAGAAAAGCTTGATAATTAAATTCACCTGCTACTCATGTGGAAAGCCAGCCAACCTTACTAGGTACTGTAATAGGAATCCCTCAACCCATGCCCTAATTGCAAAAATGACCACTGGAAGTTGACCTCTGAAGCACAGCCCCAGACATCAGACCAGCTGGTCCAGCAAGACTGAAGGGCCTCAGGATACTGTCTGCTTTCTCTCCCTGCCTGGCCAGACTGTCATCTCTACAGAGTCCCAGGTAATCATGACTCTACAGAAAAGGAACCAGCCTATTGCTGGACCCTGGCATATGTCTCTTGGTCCTTCTTTTCAACACTGGTCTGCTTTTTAGTTGTCATACCTCAGTGGAAGGAATCACCGAAAAGGAGGAAAACTCCCTATTTCTCACAACTCTCGTGGTGTAACCAGGATGATGCTTTTTTCATTCATTCCTTTTCAACTATACCTGGAAGTACAGTTCTCCTGGGAGCCACTATTTTATCTTGTTTGAATACTGCAACAGACATACATTCAGGTCAGATACATTGCTTCCCCTCATGGAGACAGAAATAAATCCTGAAGTATGAGCAGCAAAAGGTAGAGAAATAATGGCTTCCCAGTGCTAGCACATCTCAAAGATTCTATTTTTCCTCACTGGAGACAAGACTCTCTAAGACCTGAAGTTTAAAGAGGACTGCTGCCTATAATCAATAATTTAATGGTACAAGGTTTACATAAGATCTGTAGTAGCCCATGCAACACTGATCCTGGAAGTTCAAAAACCCTGTGGGGAGTGGAGGTTAATACAGTACTGTAGAACTGATAAGAAGCAGCATTGCAAATCCACCAACTGGTAATGAGATCTTTTCTGAGATCCTGGAAAATTCAAACTGATTTTCAGTTAGATTTAAAAGATGCTTTCTTTTGTATCTCTTTATACACAGTTTCCCAGTTTCTTTTTGTCTTTGAAAATCCTCATGACTAGTTCTCTCAACTGATGTGGACTATACTTCCTTAAGGATTTAGAGACTGTCATCATCTTTTGATCAATTGCTTTCCCAAGACTTGGCATGTTTTAAATTTTCCTAAGTCACAGTCCTGCAATATGTGATACACTATTATGTCCCCAACCCCAGAAGAGCTCGTTAGCCAAGGTACCTGTACTCTGCTGAATTTTCTAGCAGACAGAGAATCAAGCCAATTTTTCTTTCCTATAGCCCAAGATGCTCAAACAGCTAAGGTTATTCCTAGGAAGTACAGATTTTGGTCACTTTTGGATAGCAGGGTACAGTAAGACTACATGAACCCTCTATCAGCTTATAGAGGCAGACCAAAATGGCAGTTACCTATATTTTATCATGATTCCTAAATTTCATTCCAGCAGTTTAAACAAGCAGATGTAAATGCTCCAGCACTGAACCTACAGCAGGACACTATTTCAAACTGCATATTGATAAAAGGTGCTTTGGGAGTGTACTCAACAGCCTTTTGGTGATCTGCTCAACAGCCTGTCTGTTACCTGAATTATGAAATAGACCTGTAGCAAAAGGATGGTCTGTGTGCCTTAGAGCTGTGGCTGCCATAACTCTCCTGGTACCAGAGATATCTAAGCTGACAGGTGAAGATCTTATTATGCGTCATAATGTAGTAGGACTTCTTGCTTCCAATGGGAGCCTATGGTTATCAGACAACTGACTTTTTAAATACCAAGATATACTTCTAGAAGGACCAGACATCCCAATGAAGATATATTCTGTCTTAAACCCTGCTACGTTTCTACCAGAAAAGGAGAAAGTGGGCCTGAAATTTGATCGCAAGCAGGTAATTTTCCACATATATATAGCAAGAGATACAGCCCTTTCTGAACCTTATTTGACCCTCTTTTCTGGTAGTTCATTCATGGAAAATTGGACAAGAAAGGCAGTGTATGAAGTAGTAATTTCACATCAGACACCTGAAAGTTCCTCATGTGTCCCTGGCACTAGTGATCACCTAGCAGAATTCAAAGCTCTCACCAGGGCTTTACAACTCAGTGAAGGACAGAAAAATCAGTATTTATACTGATTCAAAGTATGATTTCCTAGTACTGCATACCCACACAGCCGTATAAAAAGAAATTATCTGACAGTCAGATACTTTATGGGTCTCGTAAAGTATCCCTGGAAAGACACCAAAAAGGAGTTGAGAAAGTATGTCAAGGTAATCAGTTGGCTGATGCAGCTGCAAAAGAAGCTGCTCAAGGGCCTCCCTTCAGGACTCCTTGATCTGGGAAGGGTTCCTTGATCATATTTGACTCAAAAATTCTCTGTCAAAAATCAAATGGTCTCTCCCCCATGGGTGTGAGTTCCTTCCATCTGTATGGTTACAGTTGGATGATGGTAAATTGTTTTTTCCTGCTTCTAGTCAATGAAAAAATATTAAGTATTTACATAAAATCTTTTACTTGGGGAGAGACAGGATTCATCAAATGGCCTCAAAGTTATTCATAGGAAAGGAGTTGCTCAGACAATACAACAAATAGTTAAGGCATATGGACTCTCCCAAAAGAATAATCCTCTTAACCAGACCATAGTCCCCCCAGGTATACAGAGACACAGTAAATACCCTAGAGAACACTGGCAGCTTGATTTTTAAAAATATGCCAAAGAGTAGAGGATGTCAATACTTATTGTTCTGGATTGGTACTTCACAAACTAGGTGGAGAACTTTCCTTGTAGAATAAAAAAGACACAAGAGGTGGTAAAGGTTTTGGTCTCAGAAGTTAACCCCATACTTAGACTTCTGAAGAGCTTACAGAGTGATAAGGGGCCTTCATTTAAAGCAGCAGTCACAGGGGCTTATGTCTCAGGCACTGGGCACTCTCCATCAACTCCATTGTGCATGGAGGCAACAATCATTGTAAAAAGTAGAGAAAATGAATGAGACATCTTTGAAAAATGGTTCTCAGGAGATCTACCTACAAAGGCCTCACTTACTATTTTTAGGTCTTATCAAAGTCAGAGATACATCTCAAATCCCAGGCTTGAGTCCACTTGAAATGCTTCATGGATGCCCTGTTATCACTAATGATATTTTCTTCAATAGATGAACGGATGCCTTCCTAAAATATGCCACTTCACTGGCTAAAATCCAACAGACTCTCCAACAGCTAATAGAAGCTCAATCTAAAGAAAATGCAAATCCTGCACTCTACCCCAGAAACTTAATACTGATAAAATCTCTTCTCTCATCATCCCTTTCCCCAGGACCAGCTTGGGAAGAACATCATCTTTATCCTGTCAACTTCATCAGCCATCAAGTTAGCAGGACGGGACTCTTGGGCACACCACATCCAGCTAAAGTCCTGGGAGCCAGAGACTGTCACAAAGTATAACTAACCATTATCGTAATCCTGTGAACCCATAGAAGAGTTAAGATTTTTGTTCAAAAAGACAGCAAAGTCTTCAGGTAAGTAACCTAAGATGTTACGACTTAAAGGAGAATGCAATTCCTTTCTAAGGTAGCCACAAGAATATGTAGCCATCATAGCAAATATCTTGTTGGATATATGGCTTGCTCCTCTTGTCAAGTAAGCCATCCTTCAAAATTGTATGACATTATTCTAACAGTAGTACCAGGGGTTATTTGTATAATGGTAAAGGCTGAATGTTGTATGTATATTCCTGATTCTTCTGCTCATATATCAATGGCTATTCAAGATATTCAATGACAGATTACTGGCAAGTTAGATTCTGAAATTCTCTGGACCTTCTCTTTACCTGCTTTGTGAGAGGCTATTAGTGGCTCTCCTAGGAGACTATTGTTAGTTGTATTCCTAATAATCTTGTCAATCTTATTTGGCCCATGAAAAAGCTATACGCTTATCCAAGCCAAGAGTGAATGTTTGGTGTCTGTCAAGAGCCTTTAGATAGACCCTTTGTGGAGTATCTCTGACCACCTTCAGCCAGCAGTACAGAACCATCAACACCTCTTCCCGCCGCCCCCAGGCAGATAAGAGAACCTCATTAGAGGAGGAATATTATAGACTGCTAAGCTAGGTAGAAATCTTATAGTCAGACAGGTTTGGGCCTTTAATAAGTCAGTGCAGAAGATGAAAACACATCACAACTGTGGCTTGAGGCATGTTCACTGAAGGTCAAGCTTCAAGATAAAGATGGAATCAATATACTTACATATTTGCCCCAGGGATAAACAATAATAATTGATACTCAAAATAGACTTCAGTTACCCGGCTAAGGAACCAATACTTCTTGACCCAACCCTTCTAGGAAAAGACACTGTTCTTTTCATATATACTTGCTATGCAATTTGCTTCCCAACTGGATCAATGTTATCTAAACAGATATACCTGTAATCTTATTGGTTGAATATAGCTTTGACCCATCCCATATCCAACCTATAATTTTGTACTCATCTCTAATTTTGTTCTATAAAACTTCCTTTGAGAGGTGGACTTGTAGGCAACCCACTTTTCAGGTCCTTTCCTGTCCCACTCATACAGGGTGTCTTTCCCTAGATAAAATTTCCTACTCATAACTCCCATTGTTTCTCATAATTAATTCTTTGATTTTGGAGAACACAAATTTGGCATATTGGACATCTAGCAGGTTTGAGGCTATAATATTTTCCTTATATCATTTGGAAGTTCTATATCAGTCTTATATCATTAAGACCGCATTTTCTCGCTATTTCAGTGCTCAACACCAGAGTACTAGCAAACTTCCTAGTACCTAAACTTGAGGGCAGAAACCATAGTTGGATTTTATATTCCTATTGCTTATTATAGTGTTCTGCATATAGTAGGCTCTCAATGAATTTCTACAAGCATAAAGAAGAAATAAATATAAACGTTCCACATACTAGAGAATCCATAATTTGAGATGAAAATCTCAAGAGTACTTATCATCATTAGTATACGTATTTACGGAATAATTTTATATTGTGAGGTGCTAGACAATCTTATACCCTTCCAGCTCTTTTGGGATAAAATCTTGAGCAGAAGGTCTGAAAAGACCTTTACTCAAGCTGGGGAGATAGCTAAATGGTTTAAGCACCTGCCTGGCAAGTGCAAAGCCTCCAGTTCAATCCCCGGTATCACAGGCAGTGTTGGCCGCCATGCCAGCCCCGAAACCAGGCATGGTGATGCATGCTGTAATCCCAGTGCTGGGGAGGCTGGGACAGAAGGATCACTATGAGTCTGAACTGTGCAGTGAGAACCTGTATCCAATATTAAATTAAAAAAAAAAAAAAAACCTTTACTCATACAGAAACATTTATTAAGCATTTGCTATGTTCCAGTATTGCTTTGTCACACTGAGTTATAATGACAAATAGGACAAAGATAACAATTTCTACCCTTGGGGAGCCAAACCCACATATTCAAATGATAAATGTGAAGGAAAAATAAAGTATGGAATTGGGGCTATGAAGTGGAAGGACATCTTAAAATTTTAGGTTAACTGTTGAATAAAGACATGAAAACTTGTTTTATTCCTATGAAAGGAAAAGAAAGGTGAAGGGAAGAGAGGTAGTATTGTGTGTGTAGGGCATTAGACCAGTTCACAATGGAAACAGTAAGTATTGGGTATCCCTATTTTGGCGATAGCCAGTTCATCGAGGCTTAGAGAAAAGATGATGCCTAGAAAAGCCCTGTGGTTTTAGGAGGCATAAAGGCCTAAAGAATGGTTTATGGAGTCAATCAGAACAAAAATGCTTAAATTAGTGTCAGCTGGAACAGTTATAAAGTAGTTCAACTGCTTTTCTAATTTAAATTCAGAGATCCAAATCTATTTTTTTTATTTTTATTGGTTTACTTGGTACAGGGTCTTGCTATGCAGCTCAGACTCATAGTGATCCTCCTGTCTCAACCACCTCCTCAGGGCTGGGATTACAGTGTGTATCTAGGGTTCCAGGACCAGGATGGCATGAGATCCCTGAGATTGAACTAGTCTTCCCACTTGCCAGTTAGGTGCTTTGATCACTAAGCTATCCCCCCAGCCCCTCATACATCCAAATGAAAGATGGATGCTCTGTGAAATTATCCAAATATCTAATTGAAAAGGAAGTGACAGAGAAAAACAGATGAACCTGAGAATATGAAAGAGATTATTGAATATCAAGGAAAGAGGGTCAACAGCAAGCAGAAATGTGATGGTCCCCCATAGTCTTCTGGAGAACAAAAAAAAGAACGCATATGTAAGGAGGAAACTGACTGGCATACCTGGTGGGATGGTCTTTCCGACTCCCAAACATATGTTGAAGACCCAAGTTGTAATATTACCTTACTTGGAAATACGGTAATGGCAGACATAGGTAAGGTCATACTGGAAGATGTGCACCCAATTCAATATGACCAGTCTATAAAAAAGGAAAATCTGAACAATCACTCAGGGAGAATACCATGTGAAACCTGAAGTTATGCCGCCACAATCCAATTACCATAAGGTAGAAAGCCCAGGCAAGATTTTTCCTGGTATCTTCCCCCGCTGGGAGCACAGCTCTTCTTACACCTTGACTTAAAGGTTTCTAGCTTACAGAACAAAGACAGTAGGTTTCATTTTTCTAAATCGCTCAGTTTTTGGTAGTTGTTATGCAACCCTAAGAGCCAGCTAATTCAATGTGTAAGATGGTTTTTTGAGACATGTGAAAAGCATTTCTTCTATAGAAAAAGTCCAATGTTTTGATACTTGTAAATTTTATCATCTTGCTTCCAGACCTCGCTCTTTTAAACTTCATGGTGCATTTTTAACAAGAAAAATTATGTTACTGGCCAAACTGAAGGCCCCTTCTGATTTGTATATTCTTAACACCTGCCACACAAACACAAACTCATCTGACACTCAAGCTATGGGTGAAGAAAAACCCTTTCAACATCTAATTCAAAGTAGAAGTTGCGTGGAGGCTAGGACCCTCGAGCCCCGCTGGCCTGCGGTCACTGCAGGCTGAGGAAAGCCCCAGACGCCCGGTATGCCTCACACAAGAATCCGGGTAAATCCCTGGACCAGCAGCCCTGCCCGCCGCGGTGGGAGGGCGTGGCTCACGGGAGAAACGCCCACCGACCTCAGCGCCCTCTAGCCCAGCCCGGCGCATCTCTGGAGGCGTGGCCTCCTCCGGTATCCCTGCGTCAGGCAACGATCCCTTGCTTATCCAACCCGCTGGGTCTCAGGGGTCTGCGGACCGGCGGATGTCCGGTTGTCAGTGCACCAGCGATCCTGGGGCGGGTCCTCTGATACCTCGCGGGCGCGACCCCCATTCGGGCCCCCGGCAGCCCTCCCGCCGTCGCGCCGCCGCCATCATGGCCCGCCGACCAGGCGCCATTGCGCAAGCGCGTGTGGAGGGCGGGGCGCTGCGCTGGGGTCGGCTCGCGCCACCGCCCGCCGGGAGCCGCGCCCGCCACAGGCTGCGCCCCGCCGCCCGGGCGCCCCGCCCCGCCCCGCCCCGCCCTGCCGCCCGCCTGCGGCAGCTGGGCTCCTGCTGGCGGCCTTCGGCGTACCTCCTGGCTGCGGAGAGAGAGACGGGAGGCAGACGGAAACCCGCGCCGCCCGTCCTCGCCCGCCCTCGGCCCTCCGCCCTCCGCCTCGGGGAACATGGGTGAGTCGCGCATCTGCGTGGACCTCACCTTGGGACGCGGGGTCGCGCTGCGTGGAGTCGCTGGCTCCAGGGTCGGGGGCGCGGGGCGGTGGGCGTCAGGGCCGCGTAGGTGGGTGGAGCGACCAGGCCAGCGCCCGCCCCAAGCCGCCCTAGTCCCGGATCGAGGCCGCTGCCCCGTGTGGGCCCCGCGTGGGCCAGGTCATGCTGGGTCCCCGCGACGCTTGGCCACGGCTCTGGGCAACTTCCGCACCCTCCCGGCCGGGAAGCTCGCATGGAGTTTGGGGCTCTTGCCGGCCCAGTCCGCCCCACGGAAACCTTACGGTCTCGTCGTGTTCCTAGTGAATCTCGAGAGCCTGGCTTGGGTGGAATATTCAGAAACAACGCTGCACAAGACGGCGCTATTTACCCCGATTCTTAATTGTTCAGTTGTGGGACGAAGTCTAATGCCTTCTGTGAGGTAATTAAAGGGCGAAAGTTTGTGTCCGTAGCAGCAGCTGGGGACTCCTTCCCTCCCGCTCCCTAGCATGTTTCGCCACCCGTCACCCTGGATCTCCTATTCGCGACCGGCGCCCCACGCAGCTGCCTTCCCTGCATCCCGCCCGCGCCCTCCGACCCGGCGAGTCAGTGTTCGCCGGGCAGCGCGTGGTCAACACGCCCGGAGCTGCGCCCGGGCAGCGTGAGCCCGGAAAACGCACCTCGCCGATCTCCAGCCCTAGGAGCACAAGAGGGTGGAGCAGAGGGCAGGGCGCAGGGACCCTGAATTTTGTTTGCTGATGTTTCTGCTTAGTGTGAATACTGCTGATGTGAATAAATTTTGTACCTGCCCTTATATGTCTAGAACTTTTAATGATAACTAAATTAGATAATTGAACATAGTGTTGTATTTTGAAGTTTTCTTATTTCTAGGCCAAAGTTTTTTTTTTTTTTAGTTTTTTATGTTTCTAGATGAGTTTAAATCCATTCTAATAATTTAAATGGTGAAATACTTTTTCACTGGGAAAAATACAATGTTGCAAAACTAATAAAAGTAACATTAAATTATTTAAAAATATTGCTGGTGTGTGATTTTTTTTTTGAGAGCAGAGAGCGAAGAGCAGTTTGAGAAAAATTGGTTTGCGAAGAAAAATTTAAAAATTTTCCCTGTCAGTTAGCTAATGTATTTTGTGAACTGTTACAATATTTAATTAATAAATAAATTAATTTTTTGTGGTACTGGGGATTGAACTCAGAACCCTGCACTTGTCAGGCAATCACTTACTCCACCGAGCTATCTCCCGGGCCCACAATATTTAATTTTTTTAAAAGATTGGTTAGATTGTTGCAACTCTCTGCCTTGTTAGTTTTTTTGTTTTGTTTTGTTTTTAAAGCACTAATGTAATCTATACAGGAATTGGTTGTATTCGTGTTACGCATTTAATTTTGAGTTCAAAAAGATGTCTTACCAATTTTTGTGTGTCTATCATAGTGCTTCTTCACATATTAAATGTTTTGTAAACTTTGAGAATTGCTTCTTAAAAACCCCTGTATTATTTCTAACTTTTGAACCTTGAAGTAGAGACTTGGAACAAACCTTTTGGTTGATTGATAAGATATGAAAGCCGTAGGAACAGGGATGTATGATTATAGTATAATTTTTCTTTTCTGTTAAAAATACAGGTTTTCTCAGGGGTAGAGGTTTCAAGTCAAGCTGAGGCAAGCCATTTCCTTCTAAACTGCTATTATGTAGAACTGAAGTCTTTGAAAGCATTTTATATATGAGCCAAGAAAGTTATTATAATAGTTCATGACAAATACTGGTTAATGGTAGGAGGAAAATTGCTTTCTACTCTGTCATCTCAAAAGATGAATCAGGTGATTCTTTTAAAAAAGATTTTTATGGCTCTGATTTTTTTTTTTTCCTCCATAAGAAAGTAAAGAAAAACTCCTATATAACCTTGTGGACCAAGGCTGTTTCATGATAAGCTCAATATTTCTTAGCAACCTTTCAACCATATGTAATTACTGTTCGTTACAATTTTAGCAAGAACAGCAATGCACAAATAACTTTAAGAGAAATAAATATAAAAATGATGTAAGACTTTCACATAAATTGTAAGTAATTGGTATAGAAATGTTACTTGAGGCAGTTCACCTTGTGAAAGGTAGAAATGAATCTTACTCATGAATAGGGGAGGGAATACGTAATGAAGAGGAAATGTGAGCACTTTGTAGAATTGAATGCTATGTTTGGTTAGAGAAAAAGGTAGAAAGAAGTGTTGTTAATAGACAATAATCAGATAACAGAATATCTGTTTTTTTGTTTTGTTTTTTGGGTAGTGGCGGTGGGATCGAACTCAGGACCTTGCACTTGCCAGGCATGCACTTAATGCCACTGAGCTATAATCCCCAGCCCAATAGACTATCTTAAATGCCAAGGTAAAGTGTTTGTATTTGTCTGTTGAGGGACTATTAAGCATTTTTATGCTTACTGTTTTTAGGGACTGACATTTGGTTTTTTCTTGTTTGAGAACAACTTGTAATTTCAACCTATTGCTTCACAGTTCTTTGATCTACGACTTTATGAGGTGGCATACAACTTGTTTCTTGTCATTAGGTTTTTTTGTTTGTTTTGTTTTGTTTTTTCTTTGTTTGTTTTGTTTTGTTTTGTCGTTTTGAGACAGGGTCTCACTGCAGTTCTGGCTGGCCTTGAGCTCACTTTTGTAGCCCAAGCAGGTCTCGAACTCACACCAATCCTCCTGCTTCAGCCTCCCGAGTGCTGGGATTACAGGCGTACGCCACCACGCCTGGCTGTCATTAGGTATTATGTTTCAACTTAACAATTTTTTTTTTAATTTTCAACGTATTTAATTACAGGGTCTAAGAGTCTGACTACACAGTTCACAGATCGGACTTGTAGCGATTCTCCTGTCTTTCAGCCCCCTAGTGCTGGGATTACAGGTTTGCACCACCACCCCCAGTCACATTTGCATCTCAGCATGGCCCATCTGCTTAAGCCCTGTCTGCCTAATTGGATGCTTTAATCTGTTGAGCTATCTGGGCTACTCTCAACCTACATTTTGAAGGGAACAAAAAAGCTACTGAAATTATAGCAGTGATAATCTGAATCTAAATTTTTGATTGTTTGAAACTGAAATTTTAAGTATACACTGATGTTTAGATTCATTTTAATATAACTTTTTCCTTAGTGTTTGCATGGCTTTACAATTCTTTTATTACCACAAGCATTCTAGAAGTTAAAACTGTGGGCTACTGTAATGCTAAAAGATAGTTAAATTATGCTGCTCGCTGTGATTAGATGTAAATTCCGTAGTCATTCTGATTTTTTTTCAATTTTATGCACAAAAGGGTTGCACATACCAGTTGGTGAGTGTGTTATATCTCTTTATCAACTAGATTATTAGACATTTCTTCATGCGTAATTAAAACTCAAGCTTAAAACTAAACTGATAATGCTTAGTGTTAAAAACCAGGATATAGTAGTGTTTTAAGTGAAAAAGCCCTTCTGATTTATGGTGATTGCCAGTTTTATGTGACATACATGCCTTAAAGATGGGGAATTTCAAGCCACAAAATCGTGTTATCAAATATCCATAGGGGAAAAAAAAAAAAAAAACAAATATCCATAGATTTGGAAAGAGATGAAATGCAACATACCATTATGTAGTATATTTAGTATACAGAATTGTAAGAAGTACAGTTAGTAATAAAATGCAGTGAGGAATTATGGTCTCGAATAACTTTTAATGTAACTCATTTAAAGCACATATAATTTAATTTTCAGTAGTGCTTGTCTTAATAATTGTCTCATAAAATTCCTAAAAATTTAATCATAACTCATTGACCAGTAAAGGAATATACAGTACACTATTGAGTTAATAGTCCAATAAGAATTGTTGATGTTGGGCTAGTGAGATAGCTCAGCAGACTGACTGCCTGCTTAAGCAAATGCAGGGTCCAGGATTTGATCGCTGGCACGATATGCCAGGCCTGCCCCCTGGGTGTGCTGAGCCAGCCACAGAGGCTGGGCTGTAATCCCAGCTTTAGTGAGGCTGAAAACAGGAAGATCACTACGATTCTGAGCCACATAGTGAGACTCTACCGAATATGTATACATAAAAATTTTTTTAAAAAGGATTATTGATGTCAGTTACAGTGCTACTGATTGAAAAAAAAAATTTTTTTTTTTCATAGTTCTAGGGATTGAGTGTAGGACCTTTGCACAGAAATATGTCCCTAGCCCTTTTAGAACATTTATGTTCTGAGACTGGATCTCACTAAATTGTTAGGTTGCCAAGATTGACCTTGAATTTGGTTTTGCTCTTGTCTCAGCGTCCCAGAATGCCCCAATTACAAGCATATACCATTGCACATATTTTATTTTAATTTTTCCAATAGTTCTATGAATGAATGGCAATTCTCATTTACTAGTTATATAATTTGTGCCAGGAGACAGGACTTCTTCAGTTGAATAATGCTATTTTGCGAACTTATAGTTTGAAATCCTGATATAATGCAGTGATTTTTAAATGTTAACTTGTGTAAGAATCACCTGGAGAGCTTGTTTTTAAAGTATTGGGCCCACTCAGAAATTTCAGATTCAGTAGGTAGAGTACTTGGCAGGCTGAGTGTGCATTGTTAAGATATTTCCCCTAATGCTGCACTGAGTACAGTGCAGGAGCTGGCAGACTTGCCAGTGAAGGGCCAGATGGTAAGTATTTTTAAGCTTTGCAGACCAAGAGGCAAAATCCAGGGTATTACATAGAAATGATAGAAAATTTATGATGAGAAAAAAAAAACATCCACAATTTTTTTGACTAGATTCAAAGTATGCTAACATTAGTGGAACACAGTATTGTAATGCAAAGTGGTAAGATTGAAATTGGTTCTTGGGGGGAGGAAGACAGCATTTCACTTCATTGTGGTTTTAGTCATAGGATTCTGATCCTATTAGAATTGATCTTAAGGGCTGGGGCTACAGCTCAGTGGCATAAACACCTGCCTGGCAAGTGCAAGGTCTGGAGTTCAATCCTCAGTACTGCAATTAAAAAAAAAAAAAAAAAAAAAAAAAAAGAATTGATTTTAGTTTGTAGATATTCTTTAGTTAAATCATGGTATTTCATGAATTTAGTCTTTGAAGTTGTTTTATTCCCCCACATAGATGCTGTTGACTGGTTATGTTTATTTTTCATTTTACTGGAAGTCAAACTGAGGATCTTGCTTATGCTAGGGAAGGAAGGTTACCATTGAACTTACATCTTCAGGCCTGCATATGATTGTAATGAATATGTTCATTGCATGGAAGGCATTTCTATGATTCATTTATATTCTTCTCCATACTTGAAATTTAGTGGGCTGAGCAACCATTTCCACTTGAAAGCTAGGTGGGTGTGCATTCAAGTGCTTCAGTTGGATAGTTGGATAGTTAAATGAATGTTGGAATTTGGAAATTTCCTTTATACTTGCCATGGGGTCTAAAAACTGCCATAACTGTATGTTGAACTTAAAATATGTATATTAAGAATTTTGTATTTGCCTAGAGATATTGTTTTAGCTTTTGACAACACAGAAAATATACAAAATAGATCACTTGCTACTTATAATTTGACAAGTTGTCTGTACAACTTTATGGAAGTGTACTGTTTCTTAAACATATCTTTTATTATTTTATTTATGTATTCATTACTTTGATTTATGTATTTGGTACGGGGCCTTACTATACAGCTCAGATTCCTAATGATCCTCCTCTGTTTTCATTATCCTCAATGCTGGAACTATAGACATGCGCCTGGACTTGGTTGCTGGCTCAGAATGCCCAGGAGTAGGGCCTGTGCAGCATGTCCTGGGGATTGAACCCTGGTCACTGTGCTTGCCTAAGCAGGCACTTCTTATAAGAATTTTCAAATCTTGATCTTTAGGTCAAATTCTTGAGGAAACATCAAATCTGCAGCAAAAACTGTTTTTGAAAGCCTTTGCTTGGTCATATGGGTTGAAAGCATTTCTTTCTGTAGAAAATGTCCTTTGTGTGCTGAGCCAAAAAAGAAAGTTAGTAATATTCTGCAGCTCTTAAGTCATTAATCAGGTTCTATGTGATAAGGCAGGCCAGGATATTCAGTTTCTGTTTCTGATGAAAATGCAGAGTCAGAACTGACTCATCTGCAAGAGATCATTTTTAGGATGTATTCAATAATAATACATTAAAATATTTTTTTCAGAATAAAATTTACTAATGGATAATAGAATAAAGAACTGTGGCTTTACAAGCCTTGCATTTTCACAGACTTTGTGTTACTCAGTTGGCCTCTGTTTATTTTCTCATCTTGGAAAATATTCTTTGCCATTATTGTTCTATGTAGAAACTTTTCGTGGTATCAGGGATCAACTCATGACCTTGCACTTGCCAGGCAGGTGCTTATGCAGCTAAGCTATCTCACTGGCAGTGTAGAATCTTCAAAGGCGATATCTTCCGTCACTCAAGATTGACTACTGTGTGTGTGTGTGTGTGTGTGTGTCTGTGTGTGTGTGTTACTGGGGAATTGAACTTGGAACTTTGTGCTTGTCAGGTAGGTGCATTGAACTATCTTTCTAGCCCAGAATTTGCTTCTTGAAAAAGCAACAAATCATTATCATTAAGCCAGGGGAAACCTCTTGCTCTTTTGCCTTGTATTTTGGTTGCATGTTGATGTTGTTGCCAGTGTCTTCATTTTGAGTAGCTAGTCAATGAAAGGCCATTTTTAAGCATGACTTTTCTAGAAATAGTTACTTCCTTGGAAACATAATTAACTCACCATCATTAAACAGCCTTTCTCTGAATAATAAATGAGCCATTCAGAAACTGTCTTGGGCGCTTCAGCTTCATTTCCAGTTTTGTGAAATTCTGCTGTGATGAGGTACTTTGTTTTATATTAACTATTCTTTCTAGTGATTGCTTTCCTATGCAATGGAAAGTGATGGATGTTTAGTGTGGAAATATTCATATTGTATTTTTTTGCATAGCTGCAGTGACATTTTGTAACAATAACAAAATAATCCTTTTTTTTCTCTCTTGTGATCACATGGCTTGCTAAAAGCTGCTCAGTGAGACTTCTCAGCATGCGTATTATTTCTAAAGAATGCATATTGCTTTATTTTATTTTTGTATTTTTTAGGGAAGGGTATTCAGAGTCTCATTACTAGATCAGACTTGAGTGATCCACTTGTTTATTGCCTCCCAAGAGCTGGGATTATAGGCGCACACCACCAAGTCCCAGAAGCAGTTGTTGCTCCGTGTTGGGGTTGGCAAGGCAAGCCTGGGGATTGAACCCGCCCCTGGGCTTTACAGGCACTTTAATCTGCTGAGCTATTTGGACTTCCCTACAGAGGTGAGATGGATTTTTTTTTTTTTTTTTTTTTTTTTTTTTAATGGCTAGCTCAGGATGCCTAAAGAGCGAGTCTCAAATGGCAGGTGGAGCTGGGAATTGAGCTGCGGGTCCCTGTGCCTGACAAGGTTTTTTTTTAAGAATTTTTATTTTATTTATTTATTTTTTTCTTGTTTCAGAACCTTTGTTTATTCACTCATTTTTATGGCCGGCTCAGCGCACCCCGAGGACAGGGCTGGCGCAGCATGTGGTGCCAGGGATCAAACTGCGGTCCCTGAAGCCGCCCAAGCTTTCCCAAGCAGGCGCTTTAGACCACTGAGCCATCCCGCTGGGCCCCTGTGTCTGACAAGGTTTATCCAAGCAGATGTTTAAACAACTGAGCTAATCTGTAAGCCCCCCTCACATTGCTTTTTTGAACCATTACGAAATTGAAAACTTATAAGTCAGGGCCATCTGTATATGTTTCTTGACTTGAAATGGTTAGTCAAATGTGTGACAGTATCCATTGTGCTTGGAATTGGCAAGTTAAAACTGTGTCACTGCTGTTATAGTGCATCAGTCAGTGTGTAAATTGAGAGTTCTGCCACTACTAGTAAACTCTGCTGTTGGGATATGAATGCAGCCATAAACAGTGCGTGGTCATTTGAGTTATAGTATTAAAATTTGAATTTTATATTTGATTTTCACATCATGAAATAGTCTTGATTTAATTCAGCCATTTGTAAATAAAAAGCCATTCTTAATCATTGAACATGTAAAAGGTCATATAGTTAGTTGGTACACTCCTGCTATAATCTACTACCTAATTTTTTCCAAGTTGTTTTCATCCTGTGAATTCTCTACCCAAGTGAATATTCTGACAGTTGGACATTTGGTTTTTTTCATTAACAAATTTAAACTAAAAGATTTTTTTTTCTTTTTTTCTTTTGGGTAGCCCAGAAACTTTTCTTCCTTGGGCCTGCATTTCTATATGGCAAACTATGGAGTTGAGTAGGGAGTACCTCCTTCAGGCTAGTAAGTATATACACATACAAACAATAAGTAAGCTAGTAACAAGGATCTTTTCTAGTAAGTGTTATGGAAAACTCCATACCAGAGATGGCAAACATTTTACAGCTTTTGGTGATACAAGCAGCCTGCTGCCAGCACTTGCTCTATACCCTAGTAAGTCTTACATTTATAAAGTTGATTCATGCTTCATGAATGCTGGTGTCTGAATTTCCAAAGATTTTAATGTGCTAAAAATTGTAGAGGGCCAGGCAGATAGATAAGCAGATTAAAATGCTTGCTTAGCAGAGCACAGCAGCCAGGTTTGATCCCGGGCTTGCCATGCAGGCCCTACCCTTGGGGTACGCTGAGACAGCCATTGAGACTGGGCATGGTAACGTGTACCTATAGTCCAGCACTTGGGAGGCTAGAAACATGAGAATCACTATGAGCCTGATCTATGTAGTGAAACCCTGTAGACTCTTTACTAAAATACAAATAAAATTAAATTAAAATTGGGGCAAAGTTGAATCACTTTTTTTTTTTTTTTTTTTTTAATGTATTCAGTTGTTGCAGAGTGTCACCACATAGCTTGGGTTCATGGTGATCCTGCTTTCAACCTCTCCAGTGCTGGGATTAGAGGCATACACCACTACCCCCAGACTCTGGTCAGTTCATCTTACCCTGAGAGCAGGGCTGGCACAACATGTGGTGCAGAGCATTGAACTGTTGTCCCTGTGCTTGCCTAAGCTTGCTTAAGCAGGCTCTTGAGTCCACTGAACTATCTTGCCAGCCCTTGAATCACTTTTGATAAAAAGAAAATAAAAATTTAGTTTTAAAATGAAGTTGTAAAAAGTAAACCATACAATAACATATCAACCATTTGAGTCTTGGTTAAAGTCAGTTTTCAGTTGACCAAAATGATACAGAGACAGGATATTTTCTGTTCTTCCATAAATCTTTGTCAGGTTACCCAAACTCTTCATATCCTCATTATAAATACCTTTAAAATGATTGTTAAATAAGACCCAAAGAATAGGTAAATATTAGTTAAAAATAGAGGAACAGCTCATCTGGCTTTCCTATCAGAAATCTTCAGATTGCTGATTTTTGGAGTGGAAAGACAGGATCCAGGAGTCAATGCAGTAATGTTGAAAGTGAACGTGGCCTTCACTGTCAATATTCCAAGGCCCTCCTAGTTTAATCACATTGGAGCTGTGTAAGCAGGAGTCTGCACACCTGTCAAACAAAGATTTGGGAGTTACACAGTCTCACCAGTGCAATAGTTTATTGAGCAAGTTCACACAAAACAGAAAAACATACCCATGCCATAAGCTAGAACCTGGAGGGAGTAGCCATGGTGCAGAATCTTTCTTCCTCTTTGCCAACATGCTGTGAAAATGGGGGACCCAATGGGCAGCCCTGTAACTCATGAGACTGGGCATTCAGGATGGGCAGAGCATGGGTGTAGATAGTTGCTAAACTTGAGTGAGTGACAGTTCTATGAAGAGTTGTGCTCTGGGCAGTCTACAACATGGAGCCAGAAGACCTAGCAAAGAGCAGCCAGAGGTTTTGTCTTTTATACAGTAAGGAATTTGACACAAATAATACACACTAATCTTACAGTA
This sequence comes from Myocastor coypus, assembly GCA_004027025.1. Taxonomy (NCBI): domain Eukaryota; kingdom Metazoa; phylum Chordata; class Mammalia; order Rodentia; family Myocastoridae; genus Myocastor; species Myocastor coypus. The sequence goes on along the minus strand of PVJA010000085.1, from coordinate 190,539 downwards.
AAAATCACAAACAACATGCACTAATACTATAGCAGAAAAACATTTTTAGAAGACATTTTTATAAGTTTCTCAAAAAGGTTTCCAGTGGGGCCGGTGAGATAGCTCAGTGGAATAAAGTACCTGCTTAGGCAAGTTTAGGTAAGCACAGGGATCATGGTTTGATGGGGAGGCTGAATAAACAGGAGAACCACTGAGTCCAAGTTGCATAGTGAGACCCTGTAACAATAAAATAATTTTAAAAAAGGGTTCACAAGGTAAGTTTTTGGCATGTAGGCCATGTGATTATCACATTACATGATTACTGCACCAGTTGTCACATAGAAACATGAGATTATATGGTTATCAGCAGCTAGTTTAGACTCAGTAAGGGTAGAACCTGTTCATTTCATGTACCATGGAAGCCTTAATACTCAGTTGTCTAATTAGGATCTTGGTACTTCTAACAAAGGTCCTTTGGATTTCTTTTTTTATTTTTGTTCCTTAAGCACTAAATATATTTTCTAAGGAAAATAATAGTGTGACATTTTAAAAAGGTCATCACAATACATAATACTGCTAGATTGGTTCTAAAGTGTATTATTACAAGAAAACTTTTACTAATGTAAGAATTGTATAAATTTACTTAAAAAATTTTATGATAAAGAATTGTATAAAATAATGTATAGCTTAAGATAACTAATAAATTCCCCCTAATCTGTAGTGAGATTTTTGTTTTTCACAGAAAAAATTAAAACTGTGGGTCTTACATGTTCTTCACATCTTTACAGAAAACTGACTTTCAGAGCAGGAGGAATCTTTGCTGTCTCAAGGATTTTTGAAATAAATTTGTCAAGTTTTAATACCTAATACCTTAACTGATTTGTCTCTCAGAAAATAAATGTTGATTTGTCTTTAAAAGTGAGGACATAGCTGGTCTAAAAAGTAAAATCAGAACAAAGAAAAAATTTACATGAGGCAATTAGTTTAAAATGTGTTTGGGGAAAGGGCACAGTAGCTGTCAATTGTTTCACAGGCCTGGTGTTTTTATGATTTGTATAAGCACTGTCAGTCAAATCAGAAACAGAAGACTCTTTTAAGCATATAAAGTAAGAAAAGAACAAAAAAGTATTGGAAGCAGTCACATTTTCCACCCTTCAAAAGCTCATCTCTTAACTGTAGATACAAGATAATGTAGGGTTGACCAGATAGCTGAAGGGATTAAAGCACCTGTTTAGGCAGAGCACAGGGCTGGGGTATGATCCCTGTCCTGCTTTGAGGACCCCACCCTCAGGGCTTGCTGAGATGGCAATTGAGACTGGGTGTGGTGGGACACACCTATAATCCCAATGCTTGGGAGGCTGAAAACAGGAAAATCCTTATGAGTCCAGTCTGTACTGAGACCTTGTAGACCCTGTACTAAATAACATTTTAAAAAATTAATAATAATGTAAAAGAATGAGTGATCAAAACAGAGAAGAACATAAATTCTGTTCTTAAAAGGGAAAATAGACCCTTTAAAAAGATAGATCATATTTACTTCCTCAGCACCTGGTATAGCTTATCTGGGATATATAAATAGTCATTATTTAGGATAAAGAACTTCTGGAACTTTTTTTTTTCTAGCATTTATTATTCAGTTATTTCAGTTAAGCAGTTACTAAGACCTAGAGGAGATATGCAAGCTTGTATTATCTTGATACTCTGTGGCAGAGACTGCTTCCTGTTATATGTCATTGTTACTTTTTAGGTCTCATATTTACCTTAACAGTTGTTACATAGTTGTACTGCTACCTAGCATGGTCAGATAAACTAATTCTTGAAAAGTTTATGTTTGAATAAAGCAAGATGCAGCCACTGATTTCACAGTTCTGATTTGTGTAAGATAAAAGGTTTGTTTCACTGCAAAGTGCTGACTGCCTATACAGTGGAGAAAGCCAGGATTTTAAAAACATATGTCTGATGTACTCCAAGTTTAGCTCATTTTAGACAAATTATTCAGCTTCTGAATTCAATTCTTTATGTCAAGTAAAATGCAGAGGATAATAACACCTATTTCATAGGGAAGTTATAGATGTTATGAGGAATAATATTCCCAAAGCTAAAAATAAAAATCATTTTTGGAGAATTTTTCTATTCGGAAATAAAACCAGAGGCATGCTGTTTACTTACTATTTTAACCAATTATGTCATAAGTATAAGTATTAATTTATAGCAGGTTATGTTTTTCCAAGAATGGCCACAGCAATCTCTTGACCTGCAGTAATTTCCTAGAACTTGCCATCCTGCATGCCGTCCTGCATCAATATTTACGGTGTAATTATTCTATGAACCTGGTGCTCCTGTGACTAGCTTCTTAACCAGTAGAATGCAGCATCAATGATAGTATGTAACCTTATAGTCTACGTCCTAAAAGGTAAAGCTACTTATTCCTTGTTTATTGGAACATTGGCCTGCTTGGGGCCTTAAAAATCTTGAGTATTCTACAGAAGTCATGTTCTTGAGAAGCTAAGCTTTGTGGAGAAGTCACAGGTCTCAGGTCTTAGGTCAGCAAATCCTTGCTTCAGATTCTTTAAGACCAGTCACCAGACACTTGAATGAATGAAACTTTGGACAGTTCAGGTGTTGCTTCAGCCATTGTGTTACTCCCAGAGTCATTCTTAGTCATTGAGATTTTGCTTTGAGAATCCAGGTCTTGGAGAGTAGATATAAGCCATACTCATTGTGCTGTATGTAAATTCTTAGGTACCAGACTTAGTAAACAGTAGAATCATTTTTCCTTTGTAACAGTAAGTTCAGGGGAATTTGCTATGTAGCAATTGCAACAGTTATAAAACCTAAACAATAGCATTTCTTCAATGAGAACAGATTGTTGTTTGTCTTTTTCACTGCCAAGACAAAGTATCCGACATCCAAAGTTAAAAGAGGAAAGGTTTAGGTAGCTCACAGTATGTAGAAGTTTCAGTTCTTAATCAATTGGTTCCAAAGCATGGTGGCTTGCCAGAGAGGCATCACAGAAGAAAAAGTTAGTGGTGTGCAGAAGGTAGCAAAACAAATAAAGGACAAGACAAAGCCTCTTTCTGAACTTTACATTTTATTGAGACTACTGGAATTAGTACAATGCCGAAGCAGTCAATGGACTGATTTTGTAATTATTCATCCTTAATCCTAGCACTCTTCATTCTAGCATTCCACTATGGATTGGTCACATACTCTAGACTTAGTCATTTCTGAAAGAACCTTACCTATGACTTTGTGAAGCTTTGGTGGGACATCTAGACACAAACCCTAACAGAACTCATAAATGAACTACCTGCTAAATGTTTTCTGAGTTTTTCTCTCTTTATATTTAAAAATAGTAGTTTTATTTTTAAAATATTAGCATAGTTCATGTTTGTGGTACATAATGTTTGCATTGTCTGTGTAGAGTTGGTACATGTACATAACATTTCTAAATTTCTTTTCATCTCTCCATCTCTCAATCCCCTTTCCATCAGAAAAAGATCTATCTCCCTGCATCCTATGATCTTTTATTTTGCTTTCTTTATACTTTTGAGTTTCTATTGTAAGAGAAATTAAGTGATATTTAAGCCTGTGTATCTCATTTACTCTTAACTTCATGGCTCAGGATGCATCCATTTTCAACTTTATGGCAGACTAATACTCCACTGTATATAAATACCATATTTGCTTTATCCATTTGTCTGTTGATAGACAAGGGGGCACAGGATTTAGCTATTAAGCATTGTGCTTTTATAAACATGGATAGACATATATCACTGTAATATGTTAAGTCTTTGTGTGTGTGCATGCATGTGTGTGTATGTGTGTGTTTGAGACAGGGTCTCACTATATGCAGTTCAGGCTGGCCTTGAGCTCAGTTTTGTAGCTCAGGCTGGTCTCAAACTCACACTGATCCTCCTACCTCAGCCTCCCAAGTGCTGGAATTCTTATTTTGTTTTTTGTTGTGTTGGTGGTGCCAGGGATTGCATTCAGGACCTTACCCTTGGCAGGCAGACACTTACTCCACTGAGCAAACTCCCTTGCCAATGATGTCATTAAGTTTTTAGAGAAGATTCTTAGAAGGGAAAGAGCTGAATCAAATGGAATTTTTGTTGTTGTTGTTTTATGTATACTATGGCTGGCTCAGCCTGCCCTGGGGGTGGGGCTTGCACAGCACGTGGTGCCGGGCATCAAACTTCGGTCTCCACTTGGTCTCTGCAGTTGCCTAAGCTTTCCTAAGTAGGCGCTTTAAACCACTGAGCCATCTCTCTGGCCCTCAAATGGAATTTCTAGTTACAGTTTTTTGAGGAATCTCTCTACTGATTTCCTTAGTGCTTATACTAGTTTACATTCCTGCTAACAATGTAAAAGGGTTTCTTTTCTATCCATAACCTCACTAGCATTTGTTATTTTATTTGTTGATTTTGGCTATTTTTTTCTGGTATAAGATAGATTCTTGGGGGGCTGGGGAGATAGCTCTGAGGCACAAGTGCCTGCCTGGAAATTGCAAGGTCATGAGTTTGAACCCTGGTCCCGCAAAAAAAAAAAAAAAAAAAAAAAAAAAAAGATGGATTCTTGGTGTTACTTTAATTTGCATTTTTCTAATGGCTAGTGATACTGAGTTTCTTCATGTAGTTATTGACCATTTGTACTACTTTTATGAAGTGTCTATTTAAATTGTCCACATTTTGTTTGGGTGCTTTATTTTGAGGGACTCTTAATTTATTCTAGACTTTAACCCTCTGAAGACTAGCTAGCAAAAGTTGTTTTCCAGTTCTGTGTGTTTTCTTTTGCTATGCAAAAGTTTTTAATTTGATAGATTCCCACTTCTCAGAACTATGTGCTTGCCAGGCAAGCACTTATTCCACTGAGCTATCTCTTCAGCCTCTGGATCCCACTTCTTGGCTGTTGGTGCTATTTCCCTGTACTCTGTTCAGAAAGTCCTTGTCTGTGCTTGACTTCAAGAATTTAATCTATTTTGTCTTCCAGCAGGTTGTGGCGGGGGGGGGGGGCGGCAAGTTTTTAATAAGATGGACTAATAACTTTTTTAGTAAATAGCATAACTAAAAATGCTAAAAAAGCAGCATACTCCTAGCAAGTAAGTAGCATTACTGGTAATGTGGTCAGTAGCATTCTCCTAGTAAATAGAATGCTCACAACATTAAAAGTAAGTAGCATTCTCCTCATTTCTTTACTTGTTCCGTATTTTGACAATAATTCCCTTGGAATTAGGTAGTAGATAGGAAAGAAATATGTATGTTTAATCATTTGTAGTTTTCACCATAGCTTTATGGTAAGTTGTATGTTTGGCTAATGGAAAATTTCACTTATGGTCATTACCAATAAACTATTTTTATTGAAACTGTGTACTGGTTTCTCCAGCTGAAACTTTAATTACCTATTAAATTGTAATGTTTTCTTTATGACCACCAAATGAAATAATGCTTTGTTGTAAAATTATCAAGTAATTTTAGTTGTATCTGATAGGATTTTATCAAATAATAATTCTTTTTTTTTTTTTTTTTGGTACCAGGGATCCAACTCAAGACCTTGCACTTGGCTAGATAAACACTTATTCCACTGATCCACTGAGCTATCTCCCTGGCCCTCAATAAGTCTAATGAATAATGAATATATATATATATATATATATATATATATATATATATATACATACATATATATGTCTGCAAGGGTCTCACTAGTAGTAGTAATTCACCCATTTACAGCCTCCCAAGAGCTAGGATTATAGGCATGCCACCACACTCAGTCTCAGTTGCCTGGCTCAGCATGCCCTGGGGGGCGGGGTCAGCAAACAGGCCTAGGGATCAGACCCCAGCCCCTGTGCCTTCTTGAGGGGCCTGCTTCAGGTGCTTTTATCCCCTAAGCTGTTTGGCTGGCCCTCTAATGAATATATATTTTTTTAAATTTTATTTTAAAGAGTAAAAAGAGAAACAAAGAAAAAGAGTAACAAGCAAGAGTACATGTAGTACAGAATTTCAAAACAACAAAAAATTAACAGTGGTTGTATTACATATTTTTATCATCAAATACGTTTAGATTAATAGATATAGGTATGTAAGATTCATCAAATAATTAAACATTAACATTTTCAATAAGCGTTAATTTTTTTTCTAATGAGTATTTTTTATTAAAATACCACTAAAAAGGCAAATAGGGTTATATATATCACATGGGTTATTTATGCTTTGAAGTTTTGTATGTATGTATATAAATGCATCACATATTGAGTACCTCTGGAGGGATGCTTATGAATAAGTATTATTATAAAATTTAGTTGCTTCTTGGATATGTGAAAGTAATTCTCACTAAAATAAAAATAAAAAAAAATACTTTGTGTATGGTGAAAACTAGGAGGACAGAGCTGCTTGCTGTTCATTATTGTATCAGCACCAAATGCATCACCACTGCTTAGCACTAGATAGGCATAGTACTTACTTCTTACTATTGGATAAACAGAAGTTTGAGGTCATCTTAGCTTACAAGTCATTGTATTCTTTGCATTTTCATTCCTTCTTCTTCTTTTTTTTTTTTTTTTTTTTTTATTTATCACAAAGTCTACAGGGATTTGACTACTACACTACACAAATTGGACTCGTAGTGATCCCCCTGTTTTCAGCCTCCCAAGCACTGAGATTACAGGTGAACACCACCACACCCAATCTCAGTCATTCTCTCAGCTCACCCTGGGGGCAGGGCTCACAAGGCATGGTACTGCATGACACTAAAGCAGGTGCTTTAGTCTGCTGAGTTTTCTGGCTGGCCCTGCATACTTTTTCTTAACAGAACTAATTATTCTCTGACATTTGGTGGATGTGTGTCAATCTTAGTGCAATCAGAAGATAAATCACACAATGTTAAGTTTATAGGTATTTTGACAGAAACATGAGGTTTATTACGGAAGAGTTTATTACTATATCAGTCAGTGTTCAGTACTCAGTGGTTCATAGTGACTCACAGAGTCAGATGTGGAAGAGTACAGGTCTGCCTGCATGCTGGAGATCCAAAGGATCCATAAGAGTTGGTGCTTAAAGGAATGACGAGAAGACCTGATGAATTTAGCTTCAGAGGACTCAATGAGATTACTCCCTCCAAGTGAGCTCAGAGCTCCAGAAGCAGCTCACCTTTAGTGAGGGCTAAAAGCAGGTTAAGGAATGTGCAAAATTATTTTGGTGAATACAGACTGCAAATCACTATGTCTCCTATCATTTACCTAACACTAGGTTCACACAGATGCTCACAGATAACAAGGGAGGAGACAACCATTAACATCCCAAGCAAGAGGTTGATAAACAGGATGCCAGCAAGAGAAGCTGCTATCTGCAGCCATAAATCCCAACTTTTCCAGGATTCACAACAGACAGCAGCCCTCTCTGGGCTCTGTTTCTTGTTTCCTGCTTCTCATGATATCAGTTAGGCTTGTCTCATTTTTATATTAGTATAAGTTCATTGTAGTGTCCCATGCAAGCCTGTATCAGGAAGCAAAAAGGAGCTGAAAGCTGGGAGATTTCCAAAGTGAAGACAAAGACTCGACTTTCTCTTGGGAAAATGAAGCAAGCATTCCTTGTTTCCCTTTTATACCATCTGGCACTGATTCTGCCTAGGGTGGGCAAAGCAGTTGAGTATGGAAAAGTTGAGGCACTGTGGCAGGTACTATTGTAACTGGGAGTTGAGAGACCTTCTGGAGTCCAGCACATTTTTGTGCATAGTTGAACCAGGGTAACTCTGGGTGGCTCCCTTCACAGCATCTCTAATATATGCACTTATAAGGCTATGGAGAGGGTAGAATCAGTGGCCTGGGCAAAAGTACAGACCTGAGTTGGCACTCCTCTATGGAACTATTGCCACATGTGGTGGAAGCCACAACTTGTAGGTATTTGACACTGGAAAAATTATGTAGGCTGAGCAGAAAGGAGGGCACCTTCCTATTCATTGTCCTTTGCAAACAGAGCTTGTGTCATGCCACTGAACAAAGTGAAAAAAAAAAACAAAACTAAAAGATCAGGCTTTATTTTTGCTTACATACCAGGCTCTGTGAGTGGCTTTGTAACAAGTAATTTGGTAACTTACAATCTGTTTCTTGAATTTCATTCTTTTTAACACATAATGCATCTTAGGTTTGAGGAATAAATTGTATTCATTTTATTTAATTAATTTTTGTTTGGGTTCTTTTATCCTGACTCTAAAATTGCATTTTGTTCTCTGTAACAGTATCTTAGGACAGTGTTTCCCTTTTATACCATTCTGGCACTAATTCTCCCTAGGGTAAGTAAGCAGAAGTTGAAACACTGTGGCAAGGACTACTTTTTTGATTAATAAATGACAATTCAGGCAGTTTCATTTTAATTTTATAAATTATTAAACTGCTGCTTAATATGTGGTTATGCTAAGTTCGTCTGTCAGATTTGTAATTACTTGCATATATTATTTTTCTTTAGTTTCCATTTCATTACATAGAAAAGTTGGTGTTGCCTAAAAAAGTATAAATATCAATGCTTGTTATCTCATTCATATTGTTTATTACGTTGTAGACTGTGAATTTTATTGAGCTACTTTTTTTTTTAACATCTGAAAGAATCTTCATGTAGGCTTTTGAGGTTCATCTTTGATTCTCTGAGAAAATGTTATAACATTGTCCTTCCCCTCCCACACACAGTGCATCTCGTTAGCACAACTTTGAATTGATTCTAATGAAAATCCATGCTTAAATCTGTTCCACAGTCTAAGTAGAATACTGTCATGTGGTGTGACTGGCTGCATAAAGAGTGAAATGGATTCCTTGAGATGATTTAACTTCACTTACTGAGAACCCAGAGGGGCTCCTGCTTCATTGTGAGGGCCTCAAGGATATAGTTCAGAGGTGAAACTTCTGCACTTGTATATTTGTGCAGAATTAAGCCTAGGTTTTACATCATCATGTGATTTTGAAAAGCGATAATGCATTTATAATTTATGCCATGTTATATGATTAAACTATTCATTTTTAAATTCATTTTAATGAGAAAAAGGTAAAATAGCAATGAAACAGTTTCAAAACAAGTTAGTAGGATGGTTACAATTAATACCATGCATATTGTTGTCTTTGTAGTAGTTATTCAGAAGAAAAGGTGCAGACCTGGTATCTCATCTAAACAATGTTACTACAAACTTTTAATCTCAATGAACTAAGACATCCATTCTATATATATGTATCCTTGTTTATACATATATTTTTTTTTCTTTTGAAAGCTTCTAATACTAGGAGAAAATATACTTATCTTACAAGTAAATTGTAAGTCAGAGATACAGTATGAATCATAAAACAAAAAGTATAAATAGTCAGAAAAGTAAATATTAATTAAAATAAATTAAAATTTCAAAACAATATTCCAAAATTCAAATCAAATGATGATTCCAACTTAGAGACCGGGCCGGAATGTTGTGTATCATATGTACAAATCTATAATCAACTCAGCATACTCACATACTATTTGAATAGGTTAATATATTACAAAGATATCAACTAAGAAAAAGTTTCATCGGAGTAAAGAATTACTAAGAATAAAACATAACATAAACAGTGGAATTGCAAATATATGACCAGAACTTGTAATACTTTGGGGATAGGATGTCACACAAAGTTCTAATATGTCGTGGACATGGACAGTGTCCATGATGCTTACTGGTAGCCAGGTGTCAATTGTGGGATTGAGTTTCCATAGTGAAGTGGTTATCACATCCACCTGACACTTGGTGGGATTGAGCTACTGCTACTTCCTTGATATCCATCCTGTAGACCCACACAGAATCATGACCCGTAGGGTGCAGGAAAGTCCATTTCATAAAGCTAAGAGATAATGAGATAATTTTTTAACTCTTCAGTGAAAAAGTATTATATAAAATAAAATTAAGCCGGGCGTGGTGGCGCACGCCTGTAATCCCAGCACTTGGGAGGCTGAGGCAGGAGGATTGGTGCGAGTTCGAGACCAGCCTGGGCTACAAAAGTGAGCTCAGGACCAGCCTCAACTGCATAGCGAGACCCTGTCTCAAAAAGACAAAAAAAAATAATAATAATAAAATAAAATAAAATTAAATTAAATTAAACAGGTGCTATTTTGCTCTTATGCATTGTGGTTTAAAATTGTAGTCCTGGGCCAGTGAGATAGCTTAGTGGTCTAAAGTACCTGCTTAGGCAAGCTTAGACAAGCATGTAGGGTTCGATCCCTGGCAACCACATGCCATACCAGCCATGTGGATGGGCTGAGCCAGCCATAAAAAAAAATTAGTGATGAAAATCATCTGTAAGACTCTTAACCTTCTAATCAAACATGAGAAAATTTCAGTGTTTCTGGTTTAAACTAAAAATAGACTTTTAAGAACGAATGAACTATGACTGGTCAGAGTTATATAAGAATTAAGAAAACTTACAGTAAAATGAAGTCATTATTACAGTATGGGCTATATCCCCAGCCCCCATTTTTGTGTAGGAGGACAGTATCTCACTACGAAGTTCAGGTTGGCCCTCAATTCCCTTGGCCTAAACACCCCTGGCCTCAGCTCCCTCCCAGTCCAGGCTGGCCTCAAACTTAAGAAATCCTCCTGCTTCAGATTTTCCTAGTGCTAGCATTATAGGTAAGTGCTACCATGCCTGGCAGTATAAGTCATTTTAACTACTAAAATAAATTTTTATTTTTAAATGATTTTGGACATTGAACTCAGGACCTTGAGCATACGAGGCAAATGCTTCACTATTTGGCTATGTCACCCACTGAAAAATATTTAACATACCTTGAAAACATTTTTAAATGTTACGTTTTGAATTACACTTATTGTGTAGTTTTGGGGAATAAATGAGGGCCTTGTAGATGCCAGGTAAGCAGTAAATCTCTGAGCTCTACTTCTAGTTCTTAAAATATTTAATCATGATAATTTACATTATAGTTGGTAATAGGAGTACAAGTGCAACATTTAGAAAATATTAAGTCCTTAAGCTTTAGTACTTTTTCACTGTAGATGATACAGGTGTCCTAGAATTTTTCTTCTAATAGAAATAATGTTTCTATTAGAAATAGCCCCCCACCATGGGGGCCTGCCTGGCAAGTGTGAGGTTATGAGATTGATTGCTGGTACCAAAAGAACAACAACAGCAAAAACTAGTCAAATAAAAACTATAGAAACATTAGAACTGGATGAAATTTTATAAAAAGTTTCTTAAATAAATTTATGAATTTATAAAGTTTTGAGACTTAGTCACTTGACATAGAGCTCAAACTGAATTACTTATAGTAAGAGAGTAGTTAAATTCATCTAAACCAGCAGTTCTTAACCTGTGGCTCACAACCCAGGCAGGGGTCAAACAACCAAAACACAGGTCGCCTAAAGCCATCAGAAAATACATATTTAAACCCATGTTATGCCATGGTGAAATGTTATTTATTGGAATTAGTAATTTGAAGTAGCCCCCAAAATTGTTTTTTGGTTTGGGGTCACCGCAACATGAGGAACTGTATTGCAGGGGTATAGCATTAGAAAGGTTGAGAACCACTAAATATCTTACGAAATTTTAGTTTTCTGTTTCAAGGAAAGGTAGGTGATGTAGTAAGTTCAATGAAGAGATGTTCCCAGGGGTGAATATTTGGATAACCAGGGAGTGAGCAGTCACAGTGTCATGTTAATGTTAGTTCATGTTTGTATGGAGCTTAATTATTGGGAACTAATAAAAGAAAATATTCCACTCATTTTAGCTTCATATTTTTTAATTTAGATTTTTGTTCTCTAACAAACTAATTATAAATTAATAGTAAATTATTAAATTTTAAATATTCTAACTTCTCAATTTTGTTTTCCTATTTGATATTTTCTCAATGTACACCTGTAGCAGCTGTAGCAATTGTGAAAGTTGTTTTTCTACTTACTTCCTTAGCCTGGTAAGAAATGAAGTTTCTGCGCTGAGCATGTAGCTCAAGACAAGAGCACTTACCTAGTATGCACAAGGTCCTGGGTTCAATCCCCAGTACTGCAAAAACAAAGCAAACACATAAAAAAGTAAGTTACTGTTTCTTTCCATGTTCTTCTGTGTGAATCTCTGCCAGTCTTTAGAAACCCATGGAGAATAGTAGTGTGTGATATTAAGAGAGGTGAAGGATTTCTGTATTAAAGAGTTACATTAGTAGATCATGAAATAATGTAGTCTGGAACTATTTTTTCTTTTGGTGTAAAATACCAGAAAGGGGATAGCATGATGTATGTTTGCTGATGAGATAATTACATGCATAAAAAAAATAAGATTCAGGGTTTTTAAGTGGAGCTTTAAGCCCACTGTGATTTATAAGATAATTTATTATTTTTTAACATAACCCAACTTTCTTGAACATAGAAATAGATGAATTTTCTAATTAATCATTTTTATTTCATGGTTATTAGTTTGGAAGCTGTCTGAACCATGTACAACTTTCTAATTGGTACTATAGGAAGATGATTGTTTATTACTTCAAGTCTGTGTTCATAAATATATTTTAGAAATATTTGTGATTGGATTAGTGCATAGTAATCCCTGCTCTTTGCACTGCTCAAGCTTGCCACAGGGGATCAAATGTTCTATAGCAAACTGGAAGTAGAAGCACAAATTTGAAAAAAAATTCAGTTTTACTTTTACATCACTGGGAGCTGACATCTATAACTTACAGGCAACCATACTTTTGTTTTCTACTTCCTACTGAGCAAAAATACATGTACTGTATTGTTTTCATTAGGCAAGACTTGCTTTCATGAGCAAAACGACCAGGATACTAATGAAATCATCTTCACAGGAAGTACTTAATATGCATATCTTTCTTTTTTAGGCTATTACTTATTTATTTGGTAGAGTCTATTGTGCATTCCAGACTCCTCCTCTCTAGCCTCCCCAGCACTGGTGTTACAGATATGTGCCACTGTTCCTGGTTTTGGTGGCCAGAATTGTACTCCTGTCATTCCAGGGCTGGCATAGCATGTGGTACTGGCGATCAAACCTGGGTCCTTGCACTTGACAGGCAGGCACTTGGACCACTGATCTATACATCATGCTATTCCTTCTTTTCTGATATTTTACAGCAAAAGAAAAAATAGTTCCAGACTACATTATTTAATGTAACTCTTTAATACAGAAATCCTTCACCTCTCTTAATATCACACACTACTATTCTCCATGGGTTTCTAAAGACTGGCAGAGATTCACACAGAAGAACATGGAAAAAAACAGTAACTTACTTTTTTATGTGTTTGCTTTGTTTTTGCAGTACTGGGGATTGAACCCAGGACCTTGTGCATACTAGGTAAGTGCTCTTGTCTTGAGCTACATGCTCAGCGCAGAAACTTCATTTCTTACCAGGCTAAGGAAGTAGAAAAACCACACTGTCCGAGCCCTGCATATCTTATTTAAATAAATCCTTCAGTAAAAAGTGGAGAATTCACTACCTTTACTTTATGTACAACTCACCAACTTCCGATTTTTGTAAATAACATTATTTCTGCATCATGTTTTCAAAAGGACTTGAAAGTCTCAAAATTCTGTATCTTCTTTCATTCCTCTCTTGATTCTACCCTAGCTTTATTAATGTCTCACTTCATAGCATTATCTCCATCTTTATAAATTTTTTTAAAACATTCATTAATGCTGTAGTAGCTGTTTTATTGTCCATGGAAGACTGTATTATAGGAATAACAAAGTATTATTTCCCAGTGTCTGCCTTGTGCTCCCACCCTTTACAAAATTGGGAATGTGTTCGGCAGAGTTCTTCATTCCCTTTTGTTTATATAGTTTCCCTGTTTGCCACCATGATTGCAGTGGACTGCTGTATACTCACCAGTGTTAAGTTCAGACTGTCATTGAAGCGGTGTTATGGGTCCGGGCATAGAGATTTACAATTGCGTATGGGCATATGGTTCAACTCTACTTCCTTCAATTAGTTACCCTTGTTTCCTTATCTCTCTTGTGTTTGTGAATTTTTTTTTTTTTTTTGTCTTTTTGTGAAATTTTAACAAGGCAGGGGGACAAGTGAAGGATGGGACAATTCTGGCAGAGTCAGATAGGGGCAACCCAGCCCAGGCTTCCCCCTATCACTAATACATTCTGGGCAGGAGTCAAACTGAGTTGATTCTGCCTCAGTCTCTCCTGTTTCTAAGGTGAACTGAATACTAAGTTAGAGCTTCTTTGGCTTAGGTGGAGATTAACCTCAGGTGCCCATTCCCTGCAGTGCCACACTAGCCTCTGTCTCAGCATTATACAGTGGCTTTTCTTTTTTTTTTTTCTGTACTCTCTTTCAACGTGAGTTAAGTACTCCCACTGAGTGTTTTCTGCTTTTTTTTTTTTTTTTTTTTTTTTTTTGTACACAAAAGCACTATATCAATCTTATTTATTTTTTTGAACTGCCTTTCACTGAGCGGATTTCAAGAGACTGTTTACAATTACAGTCCAGCACCACTTGCCTTGCTGCCCCCTCCCCACCACATGCTGAGCCAGCCACTAAGACCAGATGTGGTGGTGCATGCCTGTAATCCCAGTGCTGGGGAGGCTGAAAACAAGAGGATTATTATGAGTCTGAGCTGTGTAGTGAGATCCTGTACCAGATACATTTTTTTTTTAAAAATTCAGAATTTACTACCTAATATCTACCTTACTGTGTTACTGACAGGTCTGTGCTAAATTGCCCAGGCTTGGGTTTGAGATTTGTGATTTTTCTGATTCAACATTCTTACAATTCCCATAACTGGGATTGCAGATATGCTATTTTAATAGTATTTTTTTTATCCTACTGAACTTGTTCAGAAATGACGTACAGTTGAGAAAACCTATATGTCTACAACACAGTCATGTAATTTTGCAGATAATATTAATTTTCTGGCCTTCTTGTAGGAACCTGTCTTAAAAAATAGGTAGTATATTGTAGCTTATTGTGAAGGCCCTGGGCTCAATCTACAGTGCCAAATAAATACTGACTTATATAAAGTTTAGATACTGATTCCTTGTCTTCCCAAATGGCTCCTTAATTATAGGAATACTAAAAAAGGTGTTCAGTGATAATCTGGAATATCCTAAGTACCATAATTATTTGTTCAGTGACTGTTTCATACTGAGTTAAGTGGACAGTCTTAAAAACTTATAATAGTTCACTCCAGTGCCATTTGGAAGGTATGTGGAGAATAAGTATAATGGCAACGTTTTAACATGGTGGTGGTAACTTTATCCTTTCAGTATAAAATAATTGTCATAAAGTTGCTAAGTTTCTGGGCCAGGGAGACAGCTCAATGGCTTAAGCATCTGCCTGGTAAGTACAAGGTCCCAAGTTTGATCTCTGGAACCCCAGGCATCCCATGGTAGAACCCCAGGCAGCACTGGGCATGGTGGTACACACCTGTAATCCCAGTACTGGGGAGGCTGAGACAGGAGGATTACAAGTCTGATTTTTGTAGTGAGACCCTGTATCAAAATAAAATTGCCAAGTTTCTGATTTTTTTTTTTTTTAACAGATAATCTCAGTGATATCTTAAAGAAATTGAAGATAACAGCTGTTGACAGGACTGAGGATAGTTTGGAAGGATGCTTGGACTGTCTGCTTCAAGCCCTGGCTCAAAATAGTAAGTTCTGCTGTGCTTATTCGAATTCCAAATGAAAAAATCTAGTCAGCAGTCTTTCAAAAGTGGGTAGAGACACATATAACTTGTTCACATAACTTCAATACTTTTGAATCCTTTCCTTGAATACTGATATTGTTTTAAATGTTCCATCCTCCTACCTACTTCAAAGCAAAGAAAGGAAGTTTTGATCGTTACTTCAGTCCCACAGATGAGGCCATTGTTTCATTCCTAGCAGACAAACATCATAGCCTCTTCTCAACACCTACAGTTTTGCTTTTAAAAAGGACTGCTTACTACATTACATGGTAGGGGGAGTGTGGGGAGAAGAAAAGGAGGGGGAGGCTTGAAACATTTGACGTTTCTTCCCTAATGTCTTAAGCTCTTTTTAAATAATTTTGATATCTTAAAATAATAAGTACGTGTCATCAGCAATTAGCCCAGATCTCTTGAAAGTGGTAAGATTAGTGTTTATGTTGTGGTAAACACTGCAAGAGACAGAAATCACGTACTTCTTCACTGACTACCGCATTGCATTTGTTGCATTTGATGTATTGCCCTTCTGGTTTGTGTCTTATAATGAATAGGTAAGTATAAAATGATCTTCAATTGCTCTTTTAATTCAG
Organism: Myocastor coypus; assembly: GCA_004027025.1. Taxonomy (NCBI): domain Eukaryota; kingdom Metazoa; phylum Chordata; class Mammalia; order Rodentia; family Myocastoridae; genus Myocastor; species Myocastor coypus. The sequence goes on along the minus strand of PVJA010000085.1, from coordinate 174,322 downwards.
GACAATTATACTGTGCTGTATTTAATATTACTCACTTTGTCATGGAACTGTTGCTGACACAGAATTTGAGTATATATTATAAAGGTTTCAGTTTCAAGCGTTTGGAGATGTATTCTTTTTATTTATAAACTGTGAGTAAAGATTCTAAAATAATTGTTTATGATACTTACAGTAATAAGGTGCATTTTTGGTTTCTTTTAATTTGAGACAAAGTCCCACTAAATTGCCCATCCTGGCCTTAAACTTGTAATCATTCTGCCTTGGCCTCCTGAGTAGCCAAGATTATAGGAATGTTCTAGCCAGCCCAGAAGAAAGACACATTTTAAAGATGGCTTTTGAAATTGTCTGCTTTTGAGATTATAACTCTGTCAAGCTTTATAAGTTTGGTAGTAACAAAAAAAGAGATTTAAAATGAGCAGTTCAGTAAGACCATCTGAATAAGATGTTAAAGGAAAAGGGAGAGGGAAAAGGAAGTGTCTAGTGGGTCATGCCCACACACTGTACTCTGTAGAACGATTGTGAGGACAATATGCAATATGTCAGCTTTCAAAAAAAAGAAAGGGGAAAAGGGGGGGAAAAAAAGTAATGTTGATTTAAAAGGGTTAATGTTTAATTGTTTGATCAATCTTATATACCTATATATATTAATCTAAACTGATCTGATGATGAAAATATGTAATATAACCATTGTTAAATTTAAACAATAAAAATATCAAATTAAAAAGAAAAGGAAGTGTCTAAGGAAGTGTTACACATTGTAATGGAAACAGGTATTTATACTTAATAACACTTTAAAAATAGTCTCACTTTCAGTAGCCTGGCAGTTGGAAGCTTAGGATCATAACTTGGGAATACCTGACACTAGGGAAGAATTATGAAATTTGATGGCATATGTCAAAAATATGTAATAGAGACTCATATGTGAGTTCAATGTCTATCTGAAAAGCTACTGAAAGTGAGACTATCTCAGAGCTATGACCTTTGTCTTCAGTGACAACCCCCACTGCATATTAGCAGAACTTGCTTTTTAAATGAACTGTTAGCTTCAGGCTGTAACATTCTTGGTCATGTGAAAGATCACTGGTTCCTCTGGAAAGACCAGAAGATAAATGAAGAAGGAAGAGGGACAGGAAAGGAAGCAAGGTGTTAACCTTGTTTCAAGAAAAACAGGTAAGTTGGTAAAGTGTAAGATTTTACTTTGGGTCCATTTTGGGCTTATTTATTAAGACTTTTTTGAAAATGGTGCACCACAAAATTTCCTTTGTTGTATTTAGTACATAGTCTACAGGGTCCCATTACACAGATTGGACTCATAATGATTCTCCTGTTTTCAGTCTCCCAAGAACTGGGACTACAGGCATACACCATCATGCCCAATCTCAGTTGCCCTCTCAGTGTGCCTTGGGGGTGGAGCTGGCACTGGCATGGAGGATAGTACCCCAGTTCTTGTGTCTGCATAAGCAGGCTCTTTAATCTGCTGAGCTGAAAGCCCTTCCTTTTTTTTCTTTTTTGTGGTGCTAGGATTGATCCTAGGGCCTCATACTATTATTGAGCTGTGTCTCTTTTCCAGCTAAATCACAAATTCAGAAGGCCGCATAACCACAAGGTTATTTACAGAACCAACAAACTTAACAGCTTTATTGAATGACTTCCCATGAAAGGAACAAAATAAATGTCTTGTTAATAATCAAAATTTATAAATCTTCTGAGTCTTATGAGTTAAGACTACTGATGCAAAAGCATATGATAAAGGCAGAGGAGTTTGAGCAGATACTTAGTATTTGTCTTTGGGGTGCCTTTTGTCTGTTGACATATTTGTTACATAACCTTTCCTGGAGCCCTAATAAATTATATATTATCACCATTTAAAGGATGAGGAAACAAACTTATAAAGTTAAAATTTATTGTGGCAGAATCTGGAAATTGAATTATACTGAGTGAATTGAGCTTTTTTCTAAGTTAATGAAATTATTATAAGAAGCTAGATTTTAATACTGTCTTAAATTTTTACTTTTTCCTTTAAAAACTTTGTTATTAAAGATAAGGGTGATAAATCCTTTTACCTTGACGTATAAACTGATACACTTATTTCATAGTTACTTATTGATACATTTTATAAAATTTGCATGTGGCTTTTAAACCAGAAAAAAAGTTAAGATTACATGAGCAGGAATGCTTATTATCTACATTTACTGTGCAGTAGACTAATGGGTCTATTTTTTCTGAACTCTTAAAGTAAAAAGTAAAGACATTGAACTCACATATTATATGAGTCTCTGTTACATATTTTTGACATATGCCATCAAATTTCATAATTCTTCCCTAGTGTCAGGTATTCTAGATAAAAACATTACTATTTGTTTTAGAATTACAAATGATGAAACTATTTGGTACAAATATGAGATAGTAATATGTCCTGAAAATCTAAACTTAAAATACTATAATTCACCAATTTGTTGTTGGAAAGTGTATTCCTGAAACATGATTTTGAAATAGTCACTCTGTGGATTAAATAATCTGAATTATACATCCTAAATGCTCAAGGTTTGAAATTATAATTTTTACTTTGATGTATAACTTTAAAGTGGTTTTCTCTTTTCATTTCTTTCTCATTAAAATAAAAGCTATATACATCTGAAGAGATGAGTTAGAAGATTTGAATACTTAATAAATTATAGGGGAAACACTTGTTAAGCAAAGATTTTTGTATAAATCTGTGATTTAATAAGAGGCATTCATTCACTCATATACAGCTTCACATCTCACTTTTAAAATGTTTTCAGTAAATACATGAAGGCTTAGCAGCCAAGAAATCAGCCTACTTATTCTGGTCTCTATTCAGATTATAGTTAGAAAAATCTCAGTAAATGAATTATAATGTGGTTACATTATTTTATTCTGATTTGAAAATATAAATCAATATTGTTTTCTGAAATCATTGAGTTGTCTTTATAGGGTGTGGAATCAAATTTACCTTGAAAAACATTAGGTTAAGTTAATGATCCAAAGTTTTAAAAAGTTACATACTTTTCATATTCCCATGGCCAAGGGAACCATTAAAATGCAGCATGATCACCAACAGCATTAATCACTTAATTAGGGTATCTTGTCTTCTCTTGCCTTGTATTATTTGCTTTATATTTTGACTTTTTAACTTTGGTTACTTGCCTGGTGATAGTTTCTGTTTCATATAAGAGTTACACATGTTCATTTTCTGTAGTGTAACTTGTGAGACAATGAAAGTATTGTCTTTTGCCTCAGTTACTCTTCTTTTGTTGCTGGGACAAATACCTCATACCCAAAATGAAGGAAGGAAGGAAAGGTTTATTTAGCTTGCAGTCAGTAAAGGTTTCAGTCTGTACTCAGCTGACTCTAAGGCAGAGTGGTGCTTGGCAGAGAGCAACCTTTCATTGTGGCAGCAAAGAGCAGCAAGCAAAAGGAAAGGAACAGCTACAATGGCAACAGAAAGCAAGTCTGTCTCCCTTATGTTGCATTTAGGCTGTTGGCCCCAGGCTGGGCATAGCATCCACACCCATAATCCCAGCGGACCATGAGTTAATCACAAACTCTAGAAGTCTGCCCCATAACTGCATCAGACTTTGGTGGGGGCAACTAGGCACAAACCATAACACATTAAAGTGTCTAGTTTGCCGGGCGTGGTGGCTTACGCCTGTAATCCCAGCACTCGGGAGGCTGAGGCAGGAGGATTGATGCGAGTTCGAGACCAGCCTGGGCTACAAAAGTGACCTCAGGACCAGCCTCAACTGCATAGCGAGACCCTGTCTCAAAAAGACAAAAAATAAATAAATAAATAAATAAAATAAAGTGTCTAGTTTTACATTCTTAACTTTATATCATAATACTTATTCACTTTTAGTTTTATTTCCTATTCTTTGTTCTTTTTTATTAAACATTGGGAACTTTAAGCATTTACATTTATTATATTTATTAGTATGTGCTTATAATGTATCATGATCACATTTGGGATATATATGTATTTTTGTTTGTTTCCTCTCTCTCCCTTTCCATATACTTTTCTTCCACTCAAAAAAATCTGCCTTTCTGTGTCATCCAGTCACTTTATATTTTGTTTGGATTACTTATATTTTGTGTTTCTTAGGTAAAGGACCCCATTGGATATTTATTCTTCTGTTTATGGCTTATTTTACTTTCTACAGTAAGTCTCAGAATCTATCCTTTTTTTTTGTTTATTTTGAGGTAGGGTCTCACTATGTGATGCAGGCTGTCCTTGAACTCTTTTTTTTTTTTGGGGGGGGGGGGACCAGGGTTCGAACTCACGACCTTGCACTTGCCCAGCAGGCACTTGTGCCTCGGAGCTGTCTCCCCAGCCCCTGTCCTTGAACTCTTAATGTAACCCGTCCTGGCTTGGAAATGATGGCAACCATCTTGCCTCAGTCTCTCAATTGCAGAGATAACACTCAGTTATCCATTTTCTTACAAATAACTCAGTGTGTCTTTAAATGGCTAATTACCCATTGTGTATATCTACCACATTTTGTTTATTCATTCATCTATTGATGTTTCTTTCCATAGTTTGACAGTTGTGAATTTTGTTGTCTTAAACATCCTTATATATGAAACAATATGAGATGATGATTTTGTTTCTTTCAAGAAATAACCCAAAAGAGCTGGGTCAAATGAAATTTCTGTTTTTAGTTTTTGAGGAATATCCATATTAATTACTACAGTGGTTGTACTAGATTACATTCTGTATAAAAGGATTCCTTTACCCCTGCATCCTCACCAACATTTGTTCCTTGAGTCCTTGACAATAGCACAGTAGCGTTTTTTAACCGGAGTAAGATAGATACTCATTGGTGTTTTGACTTGTATTTCCATAATGACCAAAGATACTAAAGATTTTTTTGATAACGCTGTGTACTTCTTTTGAGAAATAGTTATTCATACCAATTGCCTGATTTTTTGTTTGGTATTTTAGTTTGGAGGGTTGAATTTTTTGAGTTCTTTATGTATTCTAGATAGTAGTCCTCTGTCAGAAGAATAGCTGTCAATTTTTTTTTTAAACCATTTTGTTTGACTTTCGTCTCCTTTGTTGTGCAGAAGTTTTTCAGTTTGATACAATCCCATTTGTTGATTTTTGGAATTACTTCTAGTGTATTTTGGGTTTTGTTGAGAAATTCTTCACCTATGCCTTTTGTCTTCAAGTGTTTTACCTATTTTTATTTTCCACCACATTCACTCCCATGCAAGCCACAATCAGCATGTATAGTTGTTTATATAAGCTCGTCATACAGATACTTCTGTATCTTTTCTAAAAAGAACTTTCTATTTTTGCATGCTTGCATGCACTTAGTCTGCTTTATGCATTTACCATTTCTCATAAACCTAGGTAACAAAGTTATTTCTTAGGTAAGATCTTTGGAGTTACCATTTTTCAATAACCATGATATTTCCCTACATTAGATAATATATTGCTGTTGCAAGAAATGAAAGTTTTTTACCTTATTTTTGTAGCAGTATCTAGGATCTGTTTTACTTGAATTGGATTTTGCTTTTTCTGTTCTGTTCCATAGATCCACATGCCTGTTTTTGTGCCAGTATCACACTGTTTTAATCACTGTGGCCTTACACCATAACATTAGCTCTGCAGTTGTGATGCTACCTGCTTTGCTCTTGTTACCCCCCATTGCTTTTGCTATTCCAGGTTTCTTCCAATTCCATAAAAATTTTAGGATTGTTTTCTCTAGCTTTGTAAGAAGTGATGTTGTTAGTTTGATTGGAATTGTTAAATTTGTGTATCAAAGTGTAGCCATTTATGTTGGTTCTGATTACACCATTTCTGATGTACTCTTTGATTTCCTTTTTCAGTGTGGCGTAATTTTCATTGTAGTTGTCTTTCACATCATCAGTTATGTTAATTTTTCAGTGAGTTCACTGTTAGTGTATAGGAATGCAATTCCTACAGCTATTGCACAGTGCAATACCACAATGTTTCCATGCTTATTTTATATCCTGCTACACTGCTGAATTTGATTAACAGTTCTTCGAGTCTTTTGTTGGAGTATTTCTGGGCCTTGTAAGTAAAGGATCATGCCACCTGAAAATAATGATACTTGTCTTTTCATCCATATAATCTCTTTTTCTTTTGGCTTGTCTGTTTGCTCTGGCTGATGTTTCAAGTACTGTGTTGAGTAAGGTTGGTAATAATGTACATCATTGTGTTGTTCCTGAATTTAGAAGCCTTCTGATTTTCCCCATTTAATATGATATTGGGCTTGGTTGTTCATACATCACTTTTATCATGTTGAGATTACCAGGAATTGAACTCAGCACCTTGCCCTTGCCAGGTTGGAGCTTATGCCTCTGAGCTATCTCCCCAGCTCCTATATATATTCTTCAGGGTTGTTATTATGAATGGATGTTGGGTTTTGTCATAATTTTTACCTTCATCTATTGAGATGATCCTGTGATCCTGTGATTTCTGTCCTTGCTTCTGTTTATGTGGTGGATTAACATGAATTGGTTTGCATGTGTTGAGCCATTGAAGCTACTTAGTCATGATATATGATCTTATGATTTGTCACAATGTTTTCTGTTACATTTAGTTCTCTCTTTTCGGCCAGACCTTTAGCTGGTTTGGGGATTAGGATATTGTTAGCTTCTAATAATGATTCTGGAGGTATTCTTTCCCTTTCAATTTCATTAAGGCATATTGGTGATAGATTTTCCCTAGAGTTCTTACAGAATTCAGCTGTGGATTTGTGAGGTCCTGGGCTTTTGTTACCTGGTAGTTTTTTTTTCCCCCCCTTAATGTTTTAATCTCATTGCCTGCTACTGGATTGTTCAAGATTTTCTCGGTTCACATTTGGCATTCATATGTATATGTGAAAATCCATGTTTCTTCTGAGTTCTCTAATTTTTGACATATGTATTTGTGAGGTAGTGCTAATACTTTTCTAGATTTTGGCAGTGTTTATTGTAATTTCAACTTTTCATTTCTAATTACATTAATTTGTGTTTTCTTTTATGTAAGATTGGCTAAGAGGTTGTCTACTTTATTCTTTCAAAGAACCAGCTCTTCAATGAATTGCTTCTTTTTACTGTCTTTTTTTTTTTTTTTTTTTTTTTTTTTTTTTTTTTTTTTTTTTTTTTTTTTTTTTTTTTTTTTTTTTTTTTTTTTTTTTTTTTTTTTTTTTTTTTTTTTTTTTTTTTTTTTTTTTTTTTTTTTTTTTTTTTTTTTTTTTTTTTTTTTTTTTTTTTTTTAGTTTCAATTTCATTACATTTTGCTCTGATCTTCATAATTTCTCTCCTGATACAAGGCCTAGGTTTGTATTTTTCTTGTTTTTTATGTGTTTGAGATGTAACCTTATGCTACTTGGGTTCATTCTATTTTTCTAATGTGACCATTCACTATAAATTTCTCTCATAGGTCTGCTTTCTTTCATTCATTGTTCTGGTGTTTGTACTGGCATTTTTATTTCATTTTTAGAACGGTCTCATTTGTTTATAAATTTTCTCTGTGACCAATTGATAATTGAGTGTGTTTAATTTCCATAGTTTCTGTTGCTGTTGATTTTTAGTTTCATTGCACTGTGATCTGATAATATGAATGGTAAAATTCATTTCTTCTGCATTTACTTAGGCATGCTTTATTAACTACTATGAGGTCTGTTTTACAGAAAGTACCCTGGGAAAGCAATGTGTACTCTGTTGTTGAGTGGGACATTATATGAGAGAGAGGAGGGAGGGAGGGAGGGAGGGAGGGAGGGAGCACGCATGCAATTTTGTTTGCAAATAGTTCATCTGACGTAATTTTGGTTTTGTATCTGAACTGTGCACCCAGTGACAAACCTGACCATAGCTATCTTCAAACACAAATGTGGCTGTCTTTGCCAGAATAGTAAAACAAATTCAGTTTGTGGGCTGAGGTACTGTTATATCTTTTAAGTCCATTTCTTAAAAGATTTGATTCAACTCTGATATTTCTTTGTTGCTTTTTGTTTAGTTGATTTGTCTGTGTCATGGTGAGGGTGGTATATGTTAGAATCTCCCACTATATTTGTATTGATGGTTAGCTGATTTTTTATGTTCATTAGAGTTTATTTTATGAATTTGGATTACTGTGGTTTGGTGAATATTTGTAACTATTTATAACTATTTCTTGTTGAATAGTTCCATTAAATAGTATATAATGCCCCTCTTTGTCAGCTTTGGCTTGAAATGTACTTTGTCTGAAAACAGGAATGCTACTCTTCCTTGTTTTTAGGTTTCCTTTGTATCAAATATTAATTTCCATCCATTGAGTTTTAGCATATGAATTTATTTTGCCATCTGTTTCCTGATCATCTTTAAAACCATATATATCATAAAAGGTTCAAAAAAATGGGGAGATAGCTCAGTGGTCTAAATGCCTGCCTGGCAACACAAGGACCTAGATTTGATCCTTGGTACCATGTGCTGTGATGACCCTGGAACTCCAGGCGTACCATGCTGGCCTCGAAATTGAGCATGGTGGTACACACTTGTAATCTCACTGCTGGGGATGCTGAGGCAGGAGGATCACTTCGATTCCAAGATGCATAGAGAGACTCTGTATCAAAGAAACAGAGAAAAACAGAAAGGAAGGAAGGAAGGAAGGAAGGAAGGAAGGAAGGAAGGAAGGAAGGAAGGATCTCAGTATATGCAATCTTCAGAACATGAGCCTCGTGTGGTATTTATAGTGATTAAAGATTTGGTAGCAGATCTGAATTTTCTATCTTTACTTAATATTCTGTCTCTCACTTGCTCTTACTCTCGCTCTCTCTTTCTTTTTCTGGCTCAGGCTGCCTTAAGGGTGAGTATGGGAATTGAGCTGCTCTCCCCATTACCTGACTGGGATTGCCTGCACAGGTGCTTACTCCACTGATCTAACTCAAAAGCCCCTATTTTTCTTTCTTAAGTCTGCTGAGTTTGAAGAATTTGATTTGTTTCTACTATGGTGTCCCCCAAAGTTCTGTGTGCTATTAACTGAATTCCCAGTGCAACAGTTTGGAGAGGTGAGACCTTTAAAAGATAGTAAGCAGATCAGTACGCTAACACAAGCATCATGGGGATGGCTCTTGATCAAGAATGAGTTCAGCCCCCTTTCTTTTTTCTCGTGTACGTGTTCTCTTGTCTTCATTCCACTCCAAGACAATACAGCAAGAAAATTCTTCTTACGGGCTGGCTCTTCTACCTTTCCAGCCTCTAGAAGTATAAAGAGGTTAGGTTCTCTTTATATATTGTCTAGTTTTGGGAGATGTAGTAGCACAAAAGATAATAAAATCAGGAGGAAAAAAATGTGGCACATAATTAACGCTGTATGCCAAATATATACCAAAATTTTGCCATCCTCATTTTTTATAATTTCAGTGTGACTTGACTAAGAACTACATGTTACTTTGGGGAAGACATGATATCTTCCTAATATTTTTCTTTAGAGTTCCATGTAACTACATCTGCATGTAGCCATGGGCAGTCATTGGGTACATACTTGACTGAAGCTAACTGGCTTCTCTAGTCATGCACAAGGAATAGATTTAACACAAGACACATAATTTATAGGATTATAACGTTCAGCCACAAATTCAAATGGCATACCTGTACCCCATACACATACCTGTAGTTTACATACCTGTAGTTGCAGTTAGCCATGGTTAACTGTGGTCCAAGTATATAAACAGAAAATTATAGAACTAATTCGTAAGTTTTAAATTATGTAAGCTGGTTTGAGTAGCATGATGTTTTATACCATCCCACTGGGAAGTGAGTCATTCCTTTGTCTAATGTGTTCGTGCTGTATATAGTTCCTGCCCATTGGTCACAGTACTTGTGTTTTGATAGCCTTTCTTTCTTTCTTTCTTTCTTTTAAGGAAGGATGTACAAGGTGTTCAAGGTCTCACTACTAAATCAGATTCAGTGATATGCCTATTTACAGCCTCCTAAGAGCTGGGATTACAGGCACGTGTCACCATGTCCATTCTTATTTCATTTAATAAAGACCCAGAGTGCAGTAATAGTGATGCTGGCCACTTAGGTATACCCAAGAGAAAGCCATTAAATTTGCAGATGGGAAATGAACTGGTATTGTTCTAATTGATAGTGTGTTATACTTGAAAGCAGCAAGCCTCCGTCACCTTGTGACCAGGTAGCAGCATCACATTCCCCCATCACAGGGAGTATGCATAGAAAGATTGTTGAAGAGACACTACAGTCACAAGATTGTTATAAGACATATATATATATATATATATATACATGTATATATATATATACACATATATATATGTATATGTATATATATATATATGTCTTATAACAATCTTGTGACTGTATATATATATATATATATATACTGTTACAGTATATATATATAACAGTATATATATATATATATATATATATACTGTTACCTTGTTTTTGTTAAGCTTACTATACCTAATTTATACATTGAACTTCATTGTAAGTATTCATATTAAGGGAGAAACCATATATGCACCCTGCACACACACACAGCCTGTAGAAGTGTGTTATAGTCATGATATGCATGAGAATAGATTTAATACAGGACACATACTTTATAGGACTTTTATAATCACCCAAAAATTCAAATGCATAGGAATGCAAGAGATCTATGCATGTACTCAAGACCCAAAGAATCCAGCTGAGGGCCTAGATCCTATAGCAGTGTTCTGCACAAGTCCAGCTGGAGGCTTACAGTCCACAACATTGTCTCATTTAAGTCTCTATCAAGGATTTGCCATGGGAAGGTCCAGAGATCAGAAAATCTATGGAAACGGGATGAAGAATCTTTGTCAGCAGGCTGTTAGATCTGCATTAGAGGCATGAAATGACACTTAAGATCTAGAGCTTACCGGAAAAGAACAGTAACTATCCTCAGTGACAGCGAGGACCTGAACTCCTCAGAATATATCATAAGTTCCTTTCTAGAAAACCAACATGAAAAGCTTCCCCAGAAGAATCAACAACACACCAACCTTTCCTTCCAGTTCTCTTTTTATGTTCTTGGCAGCAATCTTCAGGTGGGCCTTCTACACTCAGAATCACACTGACTCAGTTCAGCTGGATGTTCCAAGTTGACTTTTAGTTGATCTACCACAGACTAGTACCATCCACAACCTTGGGCATTCACTAGTTGTACTGAAATATATGTTCTGCAGATAAGGTGAAATTATTGTAAGCATTATGTATCAGGCCATTTGTGCTGCTGTTACAGATTGCATCATTAATAAGTAATAGAAATTTATTTTTTCTTTTGGAAGATGAGAAATTCAAGATCAAAGTATTAGCAAGTAAGTAGTGATATATCATATGTTATTGATAGTCCATTATTGTATCCATACATGATAGCAGAAAAGAGCAAGAGAGTGAGAATTCTGAAGCGTTTTTGTAGTGGCATGTGGCCCCTACTCATAAGTCCCTACCTTAATGCTGTCATGTGGGGAATTGTTTCAACAATTTTTGAGCAGGATACGGTAATTCATTTTTCATTACTGTGAAGAGTTAACTGAGACAAGCTTTATTATAAGGCAGAGGCCCTTCTATAGAAGGCCAAATAAATGAATAAAAGATTTTTTTCATTTATGCATTTGGTACAGGGTCTCACTGTGCAGCTTGGACTAGTGGTCCTCCTGTTTTCAGCCTCTCCAGCGCTGGGATAATAGGCATGTTCCACCACACCTGGATTGTAGGCAGCTCAGCATCCCCTAAGGGCAGGGCCTGCACACCTTGAGGGTAGAGCTGGCTCAGGATGCAGGATCAGCGATCTAACCCCTGGTCCCTGAAGCAGGCGTTTACCACTGACCTGACTTGTTAGCCCTGTAAAAGATTAAAAAAAAAAAATTAAATTAAAAAAGAAAAACATTTTCTCACTCTGGCATGGTAAGCTCACATGTATGATCCTAGAGCTCAAGAAACCGAGTCAGGGGAATTACTGTGAGTTTGCGCTTAGCCTAGACTACATAGTTCAAGGCCAGCCCAAACTACATAGCAAGAACCTTTGTCAAAAAAATAAAAGCTACTGTTTTCTTTAGAAATTAACTTTTACATGCTCTAATGCTTTCTTTATCTTTTATTTCTTACATTTTGTGTTTCCTGCATAACTTGTTTGACATCGTAAAAGGAGACATTTTCATTTTTGAAAATAATAAAATTTAGGAATCATTTTCTTTATAGCAGCTTTTTATCATAATTCATTTGTATTATGTTGAAAGTTGTATTTTGCTGTATTGTATAAAGTGATATTGTAATTTTTTGTAGACATTTGATGTTCCTAATGTCATATATTGTATTATATTCCTTACTGGTTAACTATACTTCTTTTATCATGTTGATAATCACTATTTAATATGATTGCATTTTGGATTTATTTTGTCTCGTTAATCTGATTGGCTCTCATGCTTTTACCATCATGATAGCTTTGTGGAGGAAGTTTCTCCCTATAAATCTATGTTGCAGAAATCTTTCATATCAGAGGTGTTTTTTACCCTACCACCTTCCTTTAAAATTCTATTGAAGTTAGAGTGGAGATTCCTCAAAAAGCTAGGATTGGAGGTCCCTCTTAAGCTAGCTTGGATTGAAAGAAAAAAAGAAATATATAAGAAATTAAGAAGAGAAAAAGTACAATTGAAAAAAGGAGATGAAACAAAGCATTGAGATTCTTTCCATAGACCAGTGCAAATTCACAGTACAGTTGTAAAAAACATTCTGCTAACATGTGTAGATAAATCTCTTTATCTCACTCACTCTCAACTCAGTAACTCTTTCCCTCCTGGATATTTTTCCAGAAGAGAAAACCTCATACCGTAGCAATATATGTGCATCCATGTTTATAGTAGTGTAATTTGTCATAGCTAAATCCTGGAATGCACCCAGATGCCCATCAGCTGAAGAATGGATTTTTTTTTTTTTTTTTTGGTGGGACCAGGGTTCAAACTCACAACCTTGCACCTGCCAGGCAGGCTCTTGTGCCACGGAGCTATCTCCCTGGCCCCACGAATGGATATTTTTTACAAAATGGCATTTTTTACAAAATGGGGTACTATTCAGCTATAAGACAGGATAAATTTGAGTCTTTTGTTGGTAAATGGGTATAACTAGAGAACATGCTGTTAAGGGAAATAAATCATATCCATATGTGCAAACATTATATTGTCTCCTTAGTGTGAAAACCTGAAAGAGAAAAATGAAATCTCAACGGTACAGTAGATACTGGGAAAAGGGAATGAACTTATTCAAAAGGAAAGAGTTTAGAGGGAGTGAGATAGAGATGTATCTATATATGTTAGCAGAATGGTTTTTACAACTGTACTGTGAGTTTGCACTGGTCTATGGAAAGAATGTCAATGCTTTGTTTCATGTCCTTTTTTCAATTGTCCTTTTTCTCTTCTTAATTTCTTATATATTTCTTTTTTTCTTTCGATTTTACATGCATATATCTGACATGAATAACTGCTTGGAAGACAACACTGTATGTGAAATTCATATTACTATCTTAAATGAAATTGTGTATCACTTGTAAAATTTTTTGTTTTAATGCTAATTTGTACCTTTAAAAAATAAAATTCTATTGAAATTGCAATATACATTACTTTGGGAAGAACTTAAAACTATTTGATATTTTGCCTGTATCTAAGAATTAGATTATAAGGAGCTAGGGAGATACAGCTACATGATACAAGTGTCTACTTGGCAAGTGCAAGGTTGTGAGTTAGAAGCCCGGTCCTGCAAAAAAAGAAAGAATTAGATTATATCTTCTCATTCAGTTCTTGGATGTTTAAGTCATATGATATAGTTTGGTTCATATGCTTCCCATACCAACATGTATACCAACATTTCTTCTTAAAATTATTCCTAGTACAGTGGCTGAGGAGATAGCTCAGGGGCACAAGTGCCTGTGCCTGCCTGGCAAGTGCAAGGTTCTGAGTTAAATCCTTGGTTCCACAATAAATAAATGAATGAATGAATGAATGAATGAATGAATGAATGTTCCTAGTACTCTTTTTGTTGTTACAAATGGATTCTTTCCATTGTAACTTTTAAGTGGTGATCAATTGGAAGCTATGACTTTGTCAGTTACATATAAAAAGTGTAAAATGACATTTTTTGCATTGTTTACATGTTAAGGTGACAATATGGAATATAAATGATAACTATTTAATGCAATCAACTGATAGAAAACTTAAATTTACACTTTATTTCCATTGAGTGGCAGTATCCCAGGCCAGTTGGGTCTTAAACTTTTAGGTGCATAAAATTAAAGCAGGAATATCAGGTTTCTGCCCTCCACAGAGTCTAATTCTTAGGCTTTAGGTTGGGCCCTGAGAATTTGCATTTCTAATACGCTTTCAGAGAATGCTGATGTGCTGATATATGGTCCTCACTGTCCACTTTTTGTCCTAAATACTTTTTTTTTCCCCATATTCTTAGAAACATGGGAGAGAAGGGTACAGCAGCCAGAAGTGTGAGTTACAGGAGTGGACAGTAATAATGGAAAGCAGTGAAGAGATGGATAGTTTTATTGCTAAGTTTAGGGAGTAGAATTTATACTATATTTTACTAAAATATTTATCGGACTTGATTAGCTTCTTTCAACAGCAAATAGTATCTAATTTTACACTTTGAAAATACCTTATTTACCTAGTCTTCAACTGATAGTTCTATCTCATCCTTAGCTAATAGGTACTCCTCCTTTATGAAATACTTAATTTTTTGTGAGAGGTTTTTTTGTTTTGTTTTGTTTTTCTTTGTCAGCCCTGGGACTATAAAGTACTCTTTAGTTAGTGTTAGTCCTTAATTATCTTCCTTATAGTTGCTACCTGTTGGTCCTGTTTCTAAGTCCTTCATAAATAAAAAAAAAAAATTCCTTCTCCCCATTGAACTTTATTTGAAGATAAATTGCCATATTCTTTATTTCTTCAGTTAGCCCTGAAGTAATACAGGGCTAACTGTATTACTGGTGTACGATAATAGAGAAAATACTGACAGTATATTTTTCTAAAAATATGTGTGGCATATTTGTATATCTTTTTCCTTGAAAATGACTATGTACACACATCTTATTGATTCTGTCTTGTTAATCTTAATTATAACACTAGTCCTACAGAAAAAGATAAACCCTTCCAACAATATTTTCAAATAAGAATACAAATGTACTGAAGTTGGAAACAGACAATAAAGGTGAACATAAATTATCTTCAGAAAGTGTGTCGAATAAGGGAAAGAGAAATTAATAAATTATCACAATTCAATGTCAGTGATACTAGAGATTATATTTAATATAGGTACAGTGTAAAGCAAATTACAGCTGTATATCATAAAATGTTCACAGTGTCTGAACTGAATTTTACAGATAAAAAGCATACTATCAACTGATAAAGACAAAAATAGATTCTACAAAGATGGAATACATATAAGTTCTAAAAAAGTATATTCTAGTACCTACTAGTGAAGTTAGAAACCCTAAATTTGTAAAAGTAATAGTTTACTTGGTCCTGTTTCTAAGTCCTTTGTGACCTTTTTTCCAGTAGTTCAATGCATTAAGTGTCAAGCAGCTGTAAAAGATAGATACAACTTGAGTTTATAGACTGTCTTATGTGCATGTGGGAAGGAAAATAAAAAGACAGTAATTTTCTAAAATGATTTCTGAAGACTTATAAGAGCATTTTTGCATGTTTCCAGTTGAAAGTTTTACAACTTGATTAGCTTAATGAAGAATGAAACGTTTGAGCTACTGATTACTAATTCTGAAAACTAAAAACTAATATTCTTGACTTTAAATTCTTGATGAAGCTGGGCGTGGTGGCTCACGCCTGTAATCCCAGAACTTGGGAGGCTGAGGCAGGAGGACTGGTGCAAGTTCGAGACCAGCCTGGGCTACAAAAGTGAGCTCAAGGCCAGCCTGAACTGCATAGCGAGACCCTGTCTCAAAAAGACAAAGAAAAAAAAAAAAAAAATTCTTGATGAAAAGATTCCTAAAACATAAGACAGTCTATAAACTCAAGTCTTTTCTGTTAGAAATCATGATGGATAGAAACTAGCTAAAGTTTAATACATTATAATGCATGATATGATAGAGCTGATTGTAAAATACTTTAGAAACAGAGCTAGACAAAATTCAAAATTGTAAACTCTTTTAGAGTATTCCAGAGAAACTTGCCTAGGTTTTGGTCAATAAATAGATATTGTATAGGTATTTTCTTGTCCTTCTCTTCCTACCTAGATTTCTTCAAACCATCTACATTTAGATTACTGTTTTGGGAAATATGAAAAGGAAAAGACTACAAAATAAAAGGATTACTGAACCACATTAATGGTCCAGTTAATATTATGAAACTTGAATTTGTAATCGTACCAACTACTGCTTCCTAACATAATTTAGTATTAAATTGGGGAACATGAAATAGTAAATGATTAGTTATTCAGGGTCAAAGATTTAACAGTAATGTAAAATGGGATTTTAGGAAACTGAAGTTGTATTAGAATTGATAAACTTTTGACTAAATAGAAATGCAGGTAATTACAGAGGTGACTGATAGGGAAAGAAGTTGTTCAAAGAATAGGTTTCAGTAAGATGTTTTAATAATTACTAATGAGATAAAAGGTGTGGAACAGAAGACTGTAAGCAGAAATTGATTTCCAAAATTAAGCTTTTAACCATGTTAATGAAGCTTTGCATATGACTTTGTGGTGGTGAGTTGTTAAAGAACAGTGAAATTAAGTCACTTATTAAAGCCAGGGAAAAGGAGGCCAAGTTATTAACCACTTCATATAGAATCAGTTGCTCAAAATGATGGCAGGAATTGGAAGGGAGAGGAGAAATTAAAAATAAGCTGTGGTTAACCTGAACGTTAGAGTACTTGTGATGAGAACGGAGCAAGTAAAATGAGGCTGAGAAGAAAAATCCTGTTTTTAATAGAAGCCAGAATGAGAGTACCGCAGATAGCATTGCACCGAAAAACTGCAACTCAAGGGAAAACCAAAGTGGTGGAGTAGCAGTCCCTGTAAAATGCTGCCCCACAAGGATCCAAAATGCAAATATTGTATTTAAAAATAATTTGATAGAGACAAAAAAGTAGATTTTTAATTTAGATGAGAAGTTAAATTAGATTACAATCTAAATTTAGATTAGATTAGATTAGATTAGAATCTAAATTTAGATTAGAAGTTAAAGAAATGGGCTACAACACAGAAGAAAACTGAAGTAGTCTGTGTGGGGCACCTGTCTCCTCAGAACAAAGTAAGCCCCCAGGTCCAGGAGCTTTAGGTTAAAAACAATGGACCAAGCCAAAAGTACTAGCACCAAGAAAAGTCCACAGCTGTTATAAACTGCAAAAATTACATGGGATTTTACTGCAACAGTGCCTCCTTCTGCCTGGTAAGCAACAGTTGTAGAAGAAACCCCATGCCACACCCACCATGTTGCCAGAGTGTGTTTGTTCAAGCACCATTTTGAAAAACAGTTGATTAGAACCCTCAGAAAAACTAAAAACAGAACAACTGAAAAAAAACAACTTCACTTTAAGGTTCCTGGTATTGCTGTCAGTCACTGAGTGAGAGACAGCCATGGGAGATAGATGAAGGGAGGGCGTAGACCTGGTAGACGACAGGCCCCAACCTCCATGGTACAAAACAAGACCTGGTATGAGTGCCTTTCAGAAGTGGCTGGGTTAGAAAGTGCTGACATTCAATATAGTAATCTTCTTGAACCCTTGCCCTGCTGTTGACTCCTAGCACAAATTAGAGGTCTCCTTGCTTTCCTTGTCTACCAATATTAGCATTATTACATTATTACCAATATTACATTGTGGTTTGGAAGGTTACCATAGAGTAGGACGAAAAGATGAGTTTGGAACAGGGGGGCATCTTACATGCCCACAGGTGATAAAGTTAACTGGAGAAAACTGTGACATAATAGATACTAAAATTAAGACTTCTAGAAAGAAATGGACCATTCAGTCAAAAAAAGAGAGAAAAAAATTGGGGGATTCCCCCACACTCCCATGGATTTGGGGAATTTTCCTTTTTATTTATTTTTTGTATTCTTTTTTATATTTTTTTTTTATTTGTTGCTTATTACCTTTAATTCTGTTGATTTCCTTTAGTCTTAAGTGGATCTTTTTTTTACATTTTCTCCCCTCCTTTTCATCTTTTGCTTAATTTTTCTTACTTTAATTATAGTTAGCTATTTTGTTCTACATTTAGTACATTTGGTAGAGGGTTTCACTATGCAGCTTGGACTCATAGTGATCCTCATGTTTCAGCCTCCCCAGTGCTGGGATTATTATAGGCATGTGCCACCAATCCTGGTCTTGGTAGCTGCCTCAGCATACTCTGGGTTGGGCCAGCAAGGCATGCAATACTAAGATTGAACCCTGGTCCTTGTGCTTGCCTAGGTAGGTGCTTAGACTGCTGAGCTATCCCTGCAGCCCCTGTGGCTCTCGTTTCTGTAGTTAAGAGTGCTATATTATAGGTTCTTATGATATATCAATATCCTATTTGTCTTTGGATGCTACTGATATTCCTGATTTAGTTGCTGTTGGTAGGGTGATATAGTTACTGCTATAACTAGATTTTCTCTGTCAAAAGCAGAGTTATCTTTGTCTCATTTACGATCCTACTGTCCATTCTCAGAAAACTGTTGGGTACTTGGCCAATTCCACTTTTGGCATCCTCCCCTCCTGGGTAAATCAAGATAGACCTAGGGACAGAGACAAAGTGCTATAGTTAGCCCTGCCTAGAGTGCGTCAGTGAGAAGCAGACACCAAGTAAAGAGATCTCCATATAAGCAACATATTCTTTACTACATTAGTACCTGCAAGCTTCAGCACAAAACAAAAAAATAGAAATATGAAAAGACAAGGCAACAAAATGCTTTCTAAAGCTGGGGGAGTTTTAATAAGAGGAAATGGGGAAGCTTTTGTAGAAGGGAAAGGATTCAAGAGATGCAGGCAGGGGAAGAGAAGAGAATGGGAAAAAAATGATTTTTATATGCATTTTATATAAAAAATGATTTTTATATGTACCAGATCTCTTTAGAGAACATAATGCTACATGTGCCAATGAGGAAAACAAAGTTCAACCCAGGCTCCAATCTTTCGCTCTTGGAATAGAATATGAGGATAAGAGATTTGAGAAATTGTATTTGTGAACTCTTCAAGGGAAGTCTCCAGATCAGATTATGTTTTCCCTAAAACCCAAAGGGAAGAGGAAGATTTCAGGAAGTGTCTAGATTTGGCTTTCAGTCTTTCAAACATTAAAGAGGGCATAGTAAAAAGTGTTTAAAACTAGCTCTGAAGGAATAATTAAATGTAACACATGCTTACTTTCTTTGTCGGTGAACTACTGTAGCCCAGAGTCCAGTTCTCTGCTCAGTTTAGTTTTGGTGGGTTTTATTGATCCTGTTGTAGCCAAAGTATATTGAGAAAGCTTTTTTTAAAGAATATTTACTTGAGGACCAGGAGTGTGGTTTATTGATAGAGCACTTGGAAAGCAGATGCAAGGTCCTCAATTTTGTCTCCAGTACCACAAAAAGATTCTTCCCTTTTGAGAATGACAGTGTAGATGTGGCACTGCATATGTTTTATGTGAAACTATCAGCATTTTACCAGTTGGTTTTTCAGCCATTCTCTTTCTTGAGATTTCTTCAGTTCACTTCTCATCACTGAACTTCACTCTTACATCTCACAAATTTGCATTCTTTAAAATAGCCTAGAGTTAGCAACTCTTGTTACAGCTTTTATCGTAGCCATTCTCCCTAATAAATTAAAAACCTCTCCAAAGTCACATAAAATTATTCTTTACTATTTTGGCATTAAATCATTGTCCCTGAGGTGGTTTTTAAAACTCTTCTGAAAACAAACATCAAACATAAAATTTATTTTTGATTGATATTATGTTCTTTTTTTTGGAACTGGTGATTGAACTCAGGCCCTTGTGCTTGCCAGGTAAGTGCTTATTCTACTGAGCTATCTCTCCAGCCAAGATATTACATTCTTTTTTCCTCTTTTTAACCCTATTATTGAGCTTCATTGTATGACTTCAAATTTTTGTTCTTTTCATGATGATTCTTAAAAGAAAATTGTGATTTAACTCTCCCATAACTTTAAAAAAAACTTTTAGGGGCCCAGCGGGATGGCTCAGTGGTCTAAAGCGCCTGCTTGAGAAAGCTTGGACGGCTTCAGGGACCGCGGTTCAATCCCCGGCACCACATGCTGCGCCAGCCCTGCCCTTGGGGCGGGCTGAGCCGGCCATAAAAATGAGTGAATAAACAAACAAAGGTTCTGAAACAAGAAAAAAATAAGTAAATAAAATAAAAAAATCTTTAAAAAAATAAAAATAAAAACAACTTTTAGCTGTATTTACACTAACACGATTCTATCTGGATTTGCTTCCATTCTCATAGACTTTTTTGTTTAATAAGGCAAAACTTATTGCAGATATTGACTACTTGTTAGCTTTTTAAGCTATGTGTGTTTCTACATTTGTCTTCCTTTTTCCAACTAAGATGCTTTTCCTGTCTACATTCCTGCTGTCTTTCCAATTTTTTGTTTCATGACCGTCTTCCTTTGGAGAAGTACTGAGAAAGGAGGGAGATGATCTTTACCTGTACTTCTTGGTGTTACAGGATCTTCCAGAGTGCAATTATGTGGTCTTTGAGCTAGCAGATTTCTCTACTGACGTATACATAGTATAATACTATTACTTGCAGTAGATCTGTATGTTTATGTACATGCGAAGTTTTACAACAAATTTTTGTTTTTAAAATACAATTTAGCAAATATAAAAAAGTATTACAAAACTTGAATAATGCCATATAAATAGCATGCTTAAAAATAGTTTTGGTTATTTATGATGTTAATATTCTCTTTTAAGTATATGGATACATTTTAGGTATACATAATGATCCTCATAGAGCAGTGTATCTATACATGATATAACTTCATTTTTCCTCATTCTTCTACCTTTCTTTTCTGCTGGTTCAGCCTATCTTAAGGGGGGTTAGGGATTGAGCCACCTTCCCCTGAACTTGACTGGGATTCCCTGCACAGGTGCCTAAACCAATGAGCTAACCCGCAACCCCCGCCCACCTCCGTTCAACTTTTCCTGCTTACATACCAAAGCTTTTTTTTTTGCTTCTCATTTCTTTCCCGTCTTACCTTTTCCTTTTCCCCTACCTATAGTATTCTTTCCCATTTGAACATTTTTCTTCCCATTTCAGAGTATCTGTTAGAGGTCCTTATTTACACCTTTGGTGCTTCACACTAGAAAAACCACGTGGCATATATTTATACAATGTAGTCTAATGTATTTCACTTAAGAGCATAGACTCCAAATGCATCCATTTAACTAGAAATATCTCAAGTTTAGCCTTCTTTATAGCTGAGTAGTATTCCATTGTATGAAAAGACCATACCTTCTTTATGTATGCACCAGTTAGTGGGCATTTGAGCTTTTCCCAAGATTTTTTTTTTTTTTTGTAATAAAATAACTGTACCTCTATAAAGATGGGTACATATATATTGCTGTGGTATGATGCTTTTTATTCATTTGGAAAGACACCAAGAATAGCTAGGTGAAATAGAACATATAGTCCTAGATCTTTTAAGAATTTTCACACTGATTTCCACAGTGGTTGTACCAGTCTGCACTCTCACCAGTAGTGGAAAAGGGATCTTACATTTGTCACTGGTTGATTTTTTTTTTTTTTTTTTTTTTTTTTTTTTTTTTTTTTTTTTTTTTTTTTTTTTTTTTTTTTTTTTTTTTGTCTTTTTTGAGACAGGGTCTCGCTATGCAGTTCAGGCTGGTCCTGAGCTCACTTTTGTAGCTCAGGCTGGTCTCGAACGCACACCAATCCTCCTGCCTCAGCCTCCCGAGTGCTGGGATTACAGGCGTGCGCCACCACGCCCGGCTACTGGTTGATTTTTTGATATAAAATAATATTTGTAAAGATTTCAGAATATGTTTTTCTGTCTGCTGTTGAGCATTTCTTACATACATCTCTTTCATTTTCCCTTTCACCAGGTTTATAATAATGCTGATTTTAAGCAACTTCTTGCCTTTTTTCCTATTATTTCCTGGTTTTTGTTTTGTTTGGTTTTGTTTTCCATTGTCTTAGAAAACTAATAAATTATTATACATTGATTTATAGTTACTAAAATATAGTGTTTCAATGAATTCTTTACTTATTTTTTTAGGTACCTCATGAAGAAATGACTTGAGAAACAGCGTGTAATCCTATAGGCTTACAATAAACCTTAGGAAATTAAAGACTTCAGTGAATCATGTAGATGCCAAATTTCTTTAGCTTTATTTACTTCATATTTTTCTATAGGGTATTTGTAAGCAGTATTGCATCTTCCTGCTTCTAGTGATGATTTCCAAGCATAACTTCTGTAACTTACATTATCCCCAGAGCTACATTGATTGCAGGACTGTCAGAATCATTTGTTGTAATTGTATGAGTCTCACAACTTAACCTTTAGTAAAATCGGTTTGTGATGAAGAGTTCTTATATAGTGGGTTTTGTTCTGTTCAAGTTTTATAAAATAGCTTTATTATGATATACATTTTTGCCATAACACTGGCTCATTTAAGGTATGCATTTTTTAGAAAATTTTCACTTAATGTATATTATATCTTCATTCTTTTTGTGTAAGGTTTTGGGAGAGGGGATTCATGACATGAAAAAATTCATTGTATTTATACATATTCCCATGTACACTTGCTAAGCTTTTTTTAAAAAAAATAGAAACATAGAAGTTCCAGTATGTTAGGGTCTCAGTGTTCTTATACTCAGCATATTCCTCTGTGTGCTTTTTAAAAAGTTATCTTTGTACATGGTGATATTTCGCTATAGTTATAACTTTCTTAACACATGAATGTAACCATTTATAGTTTTCTACCTTATTTAAAATTTTATTTTAGAGTAAAAATAGCAGAAACAAAGACAGAAAAAAGGTAGCAAGCAAGAGTACATATAGTACAGAATTTCAAAACAAGAACAAAAATTTAACAATATCTGTAGTATGTATTTTCATCATCAAATCTGTTTAGATTAATAGACATAGATATGTAAGATTGGTCAAGTAATTAAACATTAACACTTTCAGTAAGCCTTAATTTTTTTTAACTCTTCCAAATGCATTCGTATTTAAGTCACTCTTCTAAAAAAAATTTATAGGGGTTGAGGATGCAGAAAACACAAGGGCCTGAGTTTGATTCCTGGTATCCCCTAAAATTCCTCTTGTATGTTTTAAACCTGTTTCACTCTTTATATACTTAGTTTCTTTTTTCTTCCTTAATAGTGGCCTTAGTTTATTCCAAAATTTTATACATTCTTTTCTTATCTTGCCTTAGTTCTTACTCCTATAAAACATTTTAAATAAGAATATCTTTCACATAATAATTTGGCCAGTCTGGTCTTCAGGATAAGCTTCTTAAATGAAAGTTGTTTTTAGGAAGACAACTGGACTAGTAATCAGAAGAATTGGTTTCTTTGTCCTTTTTCAATAATCTTAAATTGTCTGACTTGTAATGTGAACATGACTTGTAGTACTTGTCTCACATGACTGGTGTGTTGTTTTCATCATTGTTGTTGTCTGTGTGGTACTAGGGATTTAACCAAGTGAGCTTTGCCCTGAAACCCCTTCCCTTGCATTTTTAATTTTGAGGCAGGGTGTGGCTGAGGATCTGGCTTGGGCTGGGGTTGAACTTGTGATCTTTAAAGATTTAAAGTGCTATGATTAAAGCATGCACCATCATGTCCAGCTCACGTGACTGTTTTTAAAATGAAGAGATAATGTATTTGGAAGTTCTTTGCAATTATAACAAAATACTTCTGTTATAAAGGTGGGCCCAGCAGGATGGCTCAGTGGTCTGAAGGGCCTGCCTAGGGAAGCTTGGGTGGCTTCAGGGACCGCGGTTCGATCCCCTGCTCCACATGCTGTGCCAGCCCTGCCCTGAGGGCAGGCTGAGCCGGCCATAAAAATAAATAAAAGTTCTGAAACAAGAAAAAAAAATAAAATTAATAAAATTTTAAAAAATAAAGGTAAGATACAAAATTTTTTATGGTAGTCATTTTAAAATAGTGTTCAATTAGGCTTCGAATGAGGACACAACTAGTCTGTGTAAGATTTAGGTAGAAATGATAGGCTAAGATGGCATTTTAGAGAGACAGCATTTGAGGAAACAGTTATGAAGTAGAAAGGTTAATTTGGGTTACTATAAGCAATTTCGTGTGGCTAGAGTGTAGGGTATCAGTGAACATGTCAGGAAATAGGATTGGAAAACATGGATTTCCTGGAATGTTCAATTAAAAGTTATGGGGAACATCTTACAGATTTAGGTAATTGACAGAGTTTCGCTTTATTTTCTAGAGTAAACAATCTGTTGAGGCTTTTGCATTTCATTAAAGTCAGAACTGAGAACCTAAGGATGTAAAAAGGAATGAATAGTTGTAAAAAGTATCAATGAGATGGGATTCTATGCAGTTGTCTGATTACATATGAATGATAAAAAGAAATTTATTGAAAGGAAATTTATAGTTGGTCTGGGGCAGCTTAATTTTTTCTATTATTCACTGAGGTAGAGATCAAAATGAATTTAAATGAAAGAAGATGAATTAGATTAAAGTTATGTTCAATTTTAGGTATTTATGGTATCTCCCAAGTGCAAGTATTTTTTTGTCTTTGTTGGATAAAAGAGAATTTGGCATGTTTCTGAGCAGTGGTAGCTGAAGCCTTGGATTTGGATCAGATTAATTGGTCAAGCTGTCCCTGACAGAGTCTTACTACTTAGTTCAAGGTGGCCCTTTTCTGTACCTAGGCTGGCCTCAAACTTGCAGCAGTCTTCTTTCCTCGGGTTTACACTACCATACCTGGCTAGAGCCAGATTGCTTGTTATACTTTATTTATAAAATCTACCCCTGGAGAAATATGTACTCTCCAGGGATCAGAATATGTACATGTCTTTGAGTCATATTACTGGTCCATGTAGTTAATTCCAAATCTGATTCCTTAGTGAAAACCTATCCTTTCTAGTCTACTCTAAGAATCTCTAGGACACATAATATCAGGACAGCAGTTGTTACTATAATAATAATCAAACAAAACTTTTATCTTATCAATGTAGTTCAAATAGGTTTTTAACCTAAGAGTCACAGAAATAGCAGTCATTGGGCATACCTAAGCACCTGCTTAGGTAGGCAGAGGGACCAGTTTCAATCTCAGTCATGCTGTCCTAGCCCTGCCCCCAAGTCGCACTGAGAGGGTGATTGAAACTGGGCATGGCGGTGTGCACCTGTAATCCCCGCCCTTGGGAGGCTGAAACCAGGAGGATCACTACAAGTTCAATCTGATCTGTGTAGTGAGACCCTATTGACCAGTGGTTCTCAACCTGTGAGTCACGACCCCGGTGGGGGTCGAACGACCAAAACACAGGGGTCACTTAAAGCCATCAGAAAGTACATATTTAAACCCCATGCTATGCCATAGTGAAATGTTATTTGTTGGAATTAGTAATTTCAAGTAGCCACCAAAATTATTTTTTGGTTTGAGGTCACCGCAACATGAGGAACTGTATTGCGGGATCAGGGCATTAGAAAGGTTGAGAACCACTGCTATGGACCCTGTACTAAAAACATGAAAGAAGGAAGGAAGGAAGGGAGGGAGGGAGGGAGGGAGGGCGGGCAAGTGAGCAGTCATTTTTTGTTTAGCTTGGAGTTCATTGAATTTGACTATCAGATACTTTTCATTAGTTTATCTTCATAAAGGCTATATAATAACATCTTAATTTCAACTTAATGTGATTGTATACTTGAAAACTCCCTCTTGGTATTTCATGAAAGCCAGATACTTAAATGTGTTCACTTGGCAGCATTGTTTAGTATTTTAGCCTTTCTCAAACCATAATTGTAAATGATTCCCACTGCACCTATTTCCTTCCTCCTACCCAGTTGTTGCATGTGTTGTTTGAACTTCTCTCCATGTAACACTGTAGTGTAGCATCTTGATTTATTCGTTCTCACTTTCTGCGTCCTAATCACCCAGTTTGAAGTAGCTAAGCTGCCTTCTCTATCAGAAGGTAGATGGAGAATAAAGGTAGAGCTTTCATGAAGATAAGGGCTAACTCCCACAGGCACTCCCACAGCTACTATTCTAGAGTATTTTAGGATTTACCTTCTAGGAAGGGATCCTTCAGAATTCAAGGACTTCTGGGTGCCCATAACTTGAGGGTATACTCAATACATATTTATTTACAACTGCACCTAAGTCAGTATCAAGGGAGAAAAAGATAATCCCCCTCCCCTTATATGTTTGGTACAGGATCTCACTACACAGCTTGGACTCCTAGAGATCCATCTGTTGCTTAGACTGAGTGACAACTCAGCCTGCCCCCGGGGCAGGGCCAGGGCAGCATGCAGGACCAGGGATTGAACTTTGGACCCTGTGCTTGGCAAAGCAGGTGCTTGGTCTGTTGAGCTATCTCATTGGCCCAGAAAGATGATTCTTAACAGTTAAACTGTCAGTAGTAATGTGGCTAAATACAGTGAGAAGTACTATATGGTTTTTATAAAAGACTCCTGATCCTAGTGTATGTATGGTGTTTTTGTTTTATTATGTTTTATTATGCAAACATCAGTCTCTGGTTGCTTGGTAATGCTCTGTTTTTATCTTAAAATTATTTTTTTAATTTTACAGTAATTAATACATTGCATATTGTTGTTTTAATTGTAGTTGTTCAGAGTACAAGATGCAGACATGATTTCTTGTCTAAATATCTTTAGTAAAGATCTTTTCATTGCACAAAGAGAAATTAGCTGCATATATATAGTCCCATAGTCCATAACAAAATGGATTATCAGCTCATCTGGTATTATCAGAAGCTGTTGAGTTGAGCCTTTTTCAACTTAGCATATTAATATGGCTTTCCTTTTTATACCTTGCAGTTAGCCTTTTCTGCTGGATGGTTAAGACCAAGGTAAAGCAAGACCTATCTTAAAAAAATGTTAACTTTTGTATCTGACAAGGTGAGTCAGGTCCCCTCAGGGTTTACCCTGAAACCATATACTGTTTTTTGCAGAGCTATTGTCAGTGTCAGCCATGTGGATGAAGTACGGCCATTGCTTGACCAATTTGCTTTCTGTGAAAGCCTGAGAAAATGTTTTCTCTGTAGATGACTCTCCGTAGGCATACTGTACATCATTGATCACTTTCCTCTGCTACCCCATAATCATCTTCAATAGGAAACTTGGGACTGCCCTGAGTTATAGCTGTTACAGTACAGGTTCTTTTATGTCTTGTGTCCTCACTGACCTTGAAGGGCTAGAGCCAAAATAATGGCTACTGCATCCCTTCTTTTTGTCTAATTATTTGGTCTGCCACCTTAAGTTGTTAACCCTCCAGAAGAAAAGCTTAATGATACTATTCCCTATAATATAGGCATTTGAGCTTAACATCACTATCTCTGAATATCAGATGCCTTAGACATAACATGAAACATATTTCCCATCAATTGTTGATACTCTAACCTTTTAAAATCTTTCAAAGGGTGTTCACAAATATGAAAGCATCTGTTAGTTCGCAAGTAAATACACATTTTCAGATAATGCCAGCACAGAAAATGTATTTAAAGTGAGATTAAAACTTTATAGTTACCTATTGGACATTGGAATTTTATTGCTAGAGAGCAGTATTTGCTTTTGTTTTGTTTTCATGAGTAGGAAAGTTTTACTGCAGAATAGGATCAGCTCTGTAGAGACAATGAGGGGTTGTCCTTGTTTTTTTATTTTTGTTATTATTATTATTATTATTATTATTATTATTATTATTATTATTTAATGACAAATAGAGAAGTTACTCTTAGATGTTTAAGTTTTAAACTTGTATAGAAATCTACATGCCACCAGGTGCTGTTTCCAAATTCTGAATTTCTGTTTTAACACAGCTATACTCCCAAATCCATCAGTTGTGATCTGATTAGTTTTATCAGGGTGTGCAATTTAATTTTAGTTTGTTCTTTCCTTGGCCCTAACGTTCAGCTCTGATATTCAGCCATTCTTTCAGTGACAGTAATGAGGCGTGCATTTAATGAATTGAAGTTAGCTCACCTTCATGAAAATGCTCCAGCTTTACATCAAACCATGAGTTGTACCCTGTACCAGATTCTTTTCATCCTAGCACTGGCAAATGGTAACCTGGGACATTTGGACCCAGTATTTTCTTCTAATAGTCATGCTCAGAAGGGAGAGGGTTTTAACATGGCAAAATGGATTTGTTAAAAAAATTAGTAGAACTTTTTTAAGTATAAATATGACAGTGTGTTATGGTTTGTGCCTAGTTTTCCCCCCAAAGCCTCATGAAATCACTGGTGCGGAATTATTGAGTTTGAGATTGACTCTTGATCCACTGGGATTATGTGTGATCCCCGGCTGGGATTATGAGTTTTAATACTACTGGGATTATGGGTGTAAGTGTTAGACCCAGCGTAAGGCAGAGAGCCTGAATATAACATAAGAGAGACAGACTCACTCTCTGTTGCCTTCATTGCTGTTCCGCCACCATTAAGTGCTGCTCTCTCCCATGTGACATTCTGCCTTGGAGCTAGCTGAGTATGGATTGAAAGCTCCAGTAACTGTGAGCTAAATAAACCTTTTCTTCCTTCATTTTGGGTGTCTGGTATTTGTCCCATCAAGAGTAACTGAGACAAAGTTTCTACCAGGCATGATATAGTTCTTTAATCTAGAACCCTAGGTAGGGAAGAGTTACATAGAATAATGGTTTTAAATTTTTTAGAATTCATGATTAGAAATGTTGTATATATAACAGGATATATATATATGTACAGTCACATCCATATACATGAGTCCAACCAAAATTCACTTAACAGGTTCACTTTACCTTGTGAAGTATTCTCCTATTCTGTTGTCGTAGATGATAATCTTATTTTTCTTTTTGAAAAATGATCCATCAGTCACACACACACACACACACACACACACACACACACACACATGATCAGCTCATTAATGGGTTGGCAAGTTGCATACTGTTTGAAAAACGTTGTACTAAGGAGTCAACATGTACTATAAAGAAACATTTTTTTGTGTGTTCTCAAGTTGCTCCATTAAAGACTATCTTTCTGCTCTGTTGATCACATAACTTGTCACTTATGTGACAAAAAACACATTGTTCTCTCTAAAATTGTATATATACCTAAGGAACTAGAAGATACAGAGTAACCACACATAGAAACAAATTTTAAATTTAATGAGGATTAAAATCTTTAAACACATACTATTTCTCTTTATTGTTCATAATCAAGTAGTAATTTTATTTTCTTGATCTTTTCATTATTTCTTTGATCATTCCAGACATAACTGTTATTTTTTTTAATAACAGGTACATAATTAAGTTGTTTTTATAGGTCCTTAAGTAAAGAAATTGGGATTCTTGTGGTTTTCTCATATCATCAAGAAGATTCAGAATGCCATAGGTTTTACTGTTCTCTGTTTCCTGTCTTCATGTTAGTTTGAATGAATAGTATAAAAATATGAATCTATATAATTTCAGCTATCATTCATTTCTTCATATGATCTGTATGATTTTGCTCATTGTAAATGACTTTTCCTATATTTTTCACTGCTAGGGATAAAACCTGGGGCCTTGGTGCATACTAGGCAAATGCTTGTGCCACTGAGCTTCATTTTCTTTTCTTTCTTTTTTTTGTGATGTTGATTTTTAATTTATATAAATTTTAATATACCAGGTCATTATTATTACATTGTCAATGTTGTTATCATTTTCATCAGTTTGTATTTAAACATGAGATATACCAATTTATTTTTCTGTTTATCTAAGTAGGTTCTTCTGACTAAATTATATTTCTTATGACTTTATTTTGTACAGTTAGAATACTCAAAACTGACCCACAGTATAGTGACTTTTTCCAATTACAATTTGAATTTGAGTTTGTGACATTTAGAAGGTTTCTAAATTAATGAGATACAAATAATTTTTAGAAGCAATATATGTAATTCACATAAAATTTTATTCACATAAAGTTGGCATGTAGTTTAAATACTATAAAAAATGAATGACAATGATGTATGTTATCTTCGTATATAAAAACTTTATTACTAAGTGTTTTTCAGCTTTTCACTGGGAGTTCACTGTTTCAGCTGTGAAAAGGGCTTTCTTTTTTTCTAATGTTTGGTTTTGTTATTATTTTCATAGAAATTGTTTTATATATTTTAATATAGTATAAGACGATACGTGATTGAATTGAGTGAAATGTGTGAACAGTATTTCTTCTAAATTTTAAAACTTAAAACCTATAATTTTAGATTTCAGTGAAAATTTAATTCAGTTTCATTATTTCTATTTTCTTAACAAGCTCTTTAAAAACTCATTTGTTCTAAGGATAGAGTTAATGATTTTTCTTTTTCTCTTTTTGTCCTTTCTTTTTTATTACTTTTAATAAGAAATAACAATATAGTTCTAAAACGCGTTAGTACATTCACAATAATTGACACATTGCATGTTATTGTCCTCATAGTAGTTATACAGAGCAAAGTATAGACATGATAAATTTTCTAATTGATATTGGTAAGGAAAGGAAAAAATTTCTTTTCTTTGAACTGAGAGAAAATAGTTATATAAATAGTCCAATGTTCCATAATTGTATTGGGTTACCAGTGAAACTGGCAGTGTTGGTGTTGGAGGCTGTTCAATTAAGCCTCTTACAGCTCATCAAACTAATCTAACTCTGCGTTTTATGCCTCATAATTAAACTTTTCCACTGGGTGATCAAGAGCAAGTTAAAGCAACACCTGTATAACAAAATATTCATCTTTTGTATCTTCCAAGGTCAAATCTCCTCAAGATTAACTTTGGAACCATGTAAACTGTTGTGTAGAGCTGTTGTCAGTGTCAGCCATCGGCACAAGTCATGTCTATTGCTTGACCACTTTGCTTTCTGTGAAAGCCTGAGTTTTTTTCTCTAGGCAACACTCCTGACACACTATAGTTCATTTATCCCTTTCCTCTGAGGTACCATAATCTCCTTGACCAGAAAATTGTGGGAAACCACTGAGTTATAGGATGTTACAGCACAGGTTCTCTTTATGTCCTGAGTCCTCACTAACCTTGAAGGGCTAGAGCCAAAATGATGGCTACCCTGGTAGCACTTCTTTTTCTCCAATGTTTGGTTTGTTAACTTACATTGTCAACCCTCCAGCAGAGAAGCTTCGTGATACTATTACTTTAGAACATAGATAATTGAGCTCAACATCACTGCCTTTCTGAATAGCAAACATCTTAGACCTAGCTCAACATTAATATTTTCATTCAATCACTGATATTCTAATCGATCTCTATGCAGTGTAATAAAAGCAATTACATAGTTTTGCACAGACATTTAGAAATCTAAGGATGTACAAAATTGTAGCCTGTCAAGCCTATGGCATTTTGCCTAGTCTCTTATTCTCCATTAATAACCTTTTTTTGTTTTGTTAACCAACCATTTACTTGAGAGAGAGTATAGCAGTAACTAGGTTTACATTAGAAGCAGTACACATCTAAAAGTCCAGAATGGCACACATTCCAAGTGTAGTTTTATTGTTGCTTCAAAAGTCTTTGATTTCCATTCAGCCGTGTTACACCTTTCCATTTTTATTTCTTCTTTAGATTGCTTATACTAGGGAGACTATACAATACTTACAAATGTAGTTGTGGCTTATTTCACTTATGAGTTTATGTTCAATATGCATCCGTTTATATATGAAGTCTTCCAGTTTATCATTCTTTATAGCTGAGTAATAGTTCATTGTATAAAAATACCACATCTTTTTCAACCATTCTTCAAATGATGGGCATTTTCATTGTTTCCAAGATTTGGCTATTAAAAATTGGGCTGCTATACTGGGAGCAGTACACATCAAAAAGATAAGAGTGACATGCATTCCAAGCATAGTTTTAGTGTTTCATGGTGCTATGATCAATATGATGAACCTTTTGAAGGTTCTTAAGACCAGTATCTGATTCATCCTGCTTATATCACATTGTATGGAATGTTATTAGAATATCAGTGATGGTCAGAAAATATCAATTCCAAGCTAAGTCAAAGATGTTCGATATTCAGAAAGCCAGTGATGATAAGCTCAACTACCTATGTTATAGAGTAATAATATCACAAAGCTTTTCTGCTGGAGGGTTGAGAATGTAAGTTAACAGACCAAAAATTGGAGAAAAAGAAGGAATATGAGGATAGCCAATATTTTCGCCTTAGCCCTCCAAGGTCAGTAAGGACTCAGGATATAAGAGAACCTGTGCTGTAATATCCTATAACTTAAGAGGTGTCTCAAATTTTCTGGTCAAGCAGATTATAGGACCTCAGAAGAAAGGGATAAATGAACTATAGTGTGTCTAAGGAGAGTCACCCAGAGAAAAACATCTCTCAGGCTTTCCCAGAAACCAAACTGGCCAAGCAATGGCCATGACTCATCTCGAAGGCTGACACTAACAACAGTTCTACAAAGTACTATACATGGTCCCAAAGTTAATCTTGAGGGGATTTGACCTTGGGAGATACCAAAAAAATGAATGTTTTGTTATACAGGTCTTGCTTTGACTTGCCCTTGATCACCCAGCAAAAAAATAAGGTTAATTTCAATGCATGAAACGCAGAACTAGATTGATAGGATGAATTGTAGGAGGCTTGGATCAATTGCCTCCAACATTGCAAGCTTCACTGGTGGCCCACTGCAATAGTAGAACATTAGACTGTGTGTGCATCTGCTTCCTCTTAGTTCGAAGAGAAGAATTTTCTTTTCTTTTCTTTTTTTTCTTAGCAACATCAATAGGAAGGTGGGCATGCCCATACACTGTGCTCTGTAGAGTTATTGTGAGGACAACATGCAATGTGTCAACGGTTAAATAATAAAAGGGGAAAGAAAAAAAAAAAGTAATGTTTATTGAAAGTGTTAATGTTTAATTGTTTGATCAATCTTATATACCTATGTCTATTAATCTAAACTGATCTGATGATGAAAATATGTAATATAACCATTGTTAAATTTAAATAATAAATAATAAATAGTAAAAATTGGGCTGCTACAAACATAGGTGCACAGATACCGCTATGGTATAATGTCTTCAGTTCTTCTAGAAAAATTCCCAATAGGGGGATAGCTGGATTGAATGGGATTTCCAGTTCTAGTGTTTTAAAGAGCCTCCACACTCCTTCCATATTGGTTGCACCAGTCTGCATTGCTACCAGCAGTGGAGAAGCATTTCTTTTTCCCCACAGCCTTTCCAACATTTGCTGTTGATTTATTTCTTTATAATAGCCATTTTTTCTGGGGTGAGATGGTATCTAAGTGTTCTTTTAATTTGCATTTCATGGATGCCTAGTGATGTGGAGCATTTCTTCATGTACATATAAGCTTGCTGAGTTTCTGTATCTGAGAAGTGTGTGTTCATCTCAGATGCCCATTTCTCGATTGGGTCTTTGAATTTTGGGACCCTAGTGGTTTTTTGTTCTTTATAACCTCTAGATAGAATACCTTTGTCTGAATACTTATTAGTTAAAGTCTTTTCAAAATTTGTGGATTGCCTTTTCAATCTGTTGGTAATTTCTTTTGAAGGGCAAAAACTTTTTAGCAGGAGGAGGTCCCATTTCTGGATTCTTTCAAGTGTTAAACATGCATTTTGATTTTTGTCCAGGAACTTTTGGCCTACCCCGATGTCTTCAAGATTTTCTCCCACTTTCTCTTCCAGGAGATTTAATGTTTCTTTTTTAATATTTAGATCTTTAATCCATTTTGACTTTAGTTGAGTGCATGGTGATAGACTTGGGTCAAATTTTAGTTTTCAGCATGTGGAGAGCTAGTTTTTCCAGCACCATTTATTAAAGAGGCTTTCTTCCAGTAAATGTATTGGGCCCCTTTATCAAACATAAAGTGGCTAAGTGTATTTGTATTTGCTGCTGCATCTTCTAAACTATTCCATTGATCCTCAGCTCTTTCTTTTTTTTTTTTTTTTTTTTTGCCAATACCATGATTTTATTGCTGTAGCTTTGTAGTATAACTTTAGGTCGGGAATTATAATGCCTCCTGCTTTCCCTTTATTGCCCAGAATGGTCTTTGCAATTCTTGGTCTTTTCTGGTTCCAAATAACTCTTAGGAATTATTTCTCCAGTTTTTCCCCATTTAGAATTACAATTGTTTTTGGGTTGTCATAGATGCTTTTATCAGGTTGAGGTAGGGGCCCTCTATTCCAATTTTCTGTAGGACTTTGAACATGAATGAGTGTTGGACTTTGTCAAAGGCCTTTTCTGCATTAATCAGACAATCATGTGATTTTTGGTTTTGCTTCTATTGATAATAGTGTGTTGCATGTATAGATTTGCGTGTATTGAACCATCTTTGCCTCTCTGGGATGAATCCTACCTGGTCATTGTGTATAATCTTCTTAATGATTTGTTCTATTCTAGTATTGAGGATTTTATTGAGGATTTTTGCATCTATGTTCATGAGATAAATTGGCCTGTAGTTTTCTTTTCTAGTTGTATCTCTCTCTGGTTTTGGTATCAGTGTAATACTTGCCTCTGGGAATGATTTTGGAAGGATTGCTTCCTTTTGAATTTCATTGAAGAGTTTGATGAGTGATGGGATTATGTCTTCTCTAAATTTCTTGTAGAATTCAGTGGTGAGTCCATCAGATCCCGGACTTTTCTTTGTTGGTAGGCTTTTTATTACATCTTGTATTTCATTGGCTGTTATTGGGTTATTGAAAATTCTTATGTCTTCTTGATTCAGTACTTTTTTAGGAATCTGCTCATTTTATTTCTGTCTTCAATTCTGTGAGAGTAAAGATTCTGAAACTAGCAATTAATGATCCTCTGAATCTCTGCTGGGTGTTTAGTAATTTCACCGTTTTCATTCCTTATTGCTTGAATTTGAGTCCTTTGTTTGCTTTTTTCAATGAGGTTAGCTAGGGGCTTATCAATTTTTTTTAACATTTCAAAGAACCAGCTTTTTGATTCATTAATTCTTTGCATTGTTTGCCTCGATTGAATTAATTTCTGCTCTAATCTTTATAATTTCCTCCCATCTTTAGGCTTTGGATTTCGTTTGCTCTTCCATTTCTAGTCAGCTTTAGGTGTTCCATGAGAGTATTTGTTCCTGTTCTTCTTTCTTTTCTTTTTTTTTTTTTTTTTTTTTTTTTTTTTTTTTTTTTTTTTTTTTTTTTTTTTTTTTTTTTTTTTTTTTTTTTTTTTTTTTTTTTTTTTTTTTTTTTTTTTTTTTTTTTTTTTTTTTTTTTTTTTTTTTTTTTTTTTTTTTTTTTTTTTTTTTTTTTTTTTTTTTTTTTT
>PVJA010000085.1:109997-132550 GCA_004027025.1 Myocastor coypus | reverse complement strand
TGATCCTCCTTTCTCAGCCTCCCAAGTGCTGGGATTACAGGCGTGAGCCACCACGCCCGGCTCTAATGAGTTGATTAAAAAGTCATTTATTTTGATAGAGAGGAACACCCAGTAAGACAAAGTATAGGTTGAAGAATTAGCTCATTGTTGGTTACTGTTATTGACCAGAACATCCTGATGGTAAATTGTGATGTCCAGAATGATACAGACTATGACCAAAGAAAAGTAAGACCTCATTCATATTGTGTGTTTCTCATGTATAATGGTGAGGATTTATTTTATTAAGGAAGGTGATTTATATAAATTGTGCATCTTGATTTTTAGTTAAATTGTGTCTCTTTTATTTCTAGAATTTATGCGAATCCCATGTGTGGATGCTGGATTGATTTCACCACTGGTACAGCTGCTAAATAGTAAAGACCAGGAAGTGCTGCTTCAAACAGGCAGGGCTCTGGGAAACATATGTTACGATAGCCGTAAGTGTTGAAAAACCAGTAATGAATGCACTTACAAATTTTTAAGAATTAATGGTTTTCCTTATTTATTGCACTTCAGTATTAGGACTTCCTTTTCTAGGGTGACATTAAGATGGACCAGAATGATTTACTTCTGCTTATAGCAGCACTGATAGAAATTTGGACCTTTACTGTGACAAGAAATTTTCTAAGGAAAGTAAATATACAAAAATCGAGGCTTTTAAGTTTAGCAAAAGTATAAATCTTTTTATTAGGTTTTGTTGAAGTACTGTCTTTGAGTGACATGCCATGGACAGTTTCTCAATCTGTTCATATTTTATTAGTAAAAATATTCATAGAAAAGTTAGACTGGCTCACTACATTTGCATTTACTCCATTCCTATTTGTCATTTTGTCACTGTCATCCTTGCCACTTTCTTATACATAATGTTTTAGACAAAGAGAAAACAAGAATTTGAGAATGGGTATATTGCAAAAGTGTTACTTCTTGTTTCTGTAAACAAAATTTTAGAAAATTGTTTGTTTTTGTACTCAGGACCTTGAACTTGCATAACAGGTGCTTATGCTTCTGAGCTATCTACCCAGCCCAAGAAAATCTTTTAATTAGGTTTATTTTCGTTATCTTTTCCTTAAATTCTGTTTTCTGAGCCCAAACCATGTCTTTATGTTTCACTTTTAAAGCTTCCAAGACATAATTTTTATATTTATAACTAGGATAACTTTTCATGTGTTTTCCTTGTTGAGCTATTTTGTTGTAAACACAGAATACATACCCCTATATAATTGGCAGTGCTTTACAAAATGACTTATATTTATTATCCAGATAGATAGTGAGAGTATAAACATAATAAAAAAGTAGGACAAGCCTGATAATACGATTAGAAAGTATAAAATTTTTATAGCACTAGTGGCGAGTAGTGTTTTTGCCTTTTTCTGCAACATATGTTATGATAGCCATAGATTAAAATATGACTAATGTGACTGAAGACTGGATATTTTGAATTTTTAACTTACAGTTTTTGGTCCTCAATGCTTTCTAAAAAATTACCGATCTGCTTTTCTGCTCCATTTCTTTTATAGTATTATGTTTATGTATAAAATCCTAGTCCCTTATGTTTATAATTTTACATATTTAAACTGGAGAGATATAGCTCACCAGCTTAAGTACCTGTCTGGCAAGCTCAAAATCGTGAGTTTGATCTCTTGCACCAAATATATACATATATTTATGATTTTTATTAATCGTGATAGTTTGTCATCCCAGCACTTAGGAACAGAGCATGTATACATCAGGGTTAATTGTAGTAATATATTTTTAAAAGATCTCTACATAGTAATAAAAATTGATGCACTTGGGAGAGTATATGCCTTCATTTATTCTCATCTTCCGTATTTGTTGCTAAACTTTAAGTCTGTTCACAGTATTCTTTACATCTTTAGCTATTCTTAAATTATATTTTATTTAGAGGTAGGAAATATCAGTTTGAAGTACATTTGTGCTAGAGTTTCTCTTAATATTTTCACATTAGTATTGCAGACTTTTCTGAAATACTGCTATAGTTTTCTGAAAATAGAGTAATTTTATTTCTGATGCACTCTGAAGAATGTGGATATTAAGGTAGTAACTGTGTACTTGGAAAAGTTTATTATTTTGATGGAACTGAAGTCCATTATTGGTATTTATCACCTTTATTTTCTTTATATATGAGATAGAAAAATTTGCATATGCTTTAGATTATGAAGTTAATTTATGAATATTTGAAAACATTCTCAGTTGAGTGGAATTTATAGTTAAATAAATAATTAAATATAGTGACTATATGCCATATTTTTACACTTTTAAATCTTATTTAAAAATGAAATTATCAGTCATAAATGAATAAATGTAAGACTTGATTTTTTACTAAAATCATGTGTTATAAAGGTGTTCATAGTGCTAGGCTGCCTTATAATTTCTAGAAGACAGCATGCTTTTTTCTTCTTTAAAATTTTCTTTGAACTTCTTAGTGATGTTTCTAGCAGTAGTGCAGGAAAAATAGTCTGTACTTTAATGTTAAGAAATATATGAAGTATTTCGATGTGTTGCTACAGAACACTTGTGAATTTACTTTATTTCATGAAAATTGGTACTTTTAAGAAACCTAAAAAGTTAAGTTTCTCCTTTTGAAGTATTTAATGGTATCTAAAATTAATTTGTCAACCTTCTTCCCTCTTAGATAAGGTTTCACTGACAAAACAAAACTGTTACTCTTGTAAATAACAAAGTTCTCCTTTCCAAATAAAATACCTTTTAAAGTTTGTGCTTACGTTTTTTCAGAACCTACTTGTGAGGCTAATGAGTGTATTTACACTTGATTAATGTGTTCCAAATGAATATTTTAATGTTATTTCATTCAGAGTAATAGTAAGCTTGAAGTAGATAGTAAAGATAAACTCAAAAAGTACTATAGATAGTTAACTATTGAAGAAAAAATTGAGTAGTTGTGTTATTTTTATTTTGACATCTACAAAGATGCATTTGTGTATCATATTTCAGTTAACATAGTTAGAAAGTTCTCTGTAAAAAGAAATACTTAGCCATAAAATTCATGGAAATCTTCTGCAAAGTAGTAGTTCAGATTTTATCTTTAACTGTTTTGACTGCTCCATTTTAGAAATCCTTCTCTGGAAGAAAATGGTTTTACATAACCCTAACACAATTGGCATAACTGCTACATAGGATAAAGTTGAGATTTTGTTACTGACAAACTTTTTAGTCACTGTCTTGCATGTAGTGATGAAAGCATTAACTGGGAACTTGGAAACAAATCAGCAAAGCATATGATGGAATATGTTTAGAAATGTGGTTTTTAAATGAAGAAAATAGTAGTAGTAGTATTTCAAAGTGAAGGTATGGCATGTTACACATCCCTCATTCACAAAGAGATTACTGTTTTCCACTTGAGCCCATCTTTGTCGCATTCCTTCATTCATTGCTATATGTGCACTTGGAACTACTGATACATGTAAATGGCCTTATATCTGTGAAAAACTTGACATTAAATTTCTGTACTAGATATAGAGCTCTAAGGGAAAAACTGGTAATTGGAGACTGGCTTTTCTATGTAAAGATTGCCACTTGAGGTTAGTAATTGATATTTGCTGAACTAGTTAAAAGCTATTATTAGAGTCTATAAGAAAATGATAAGGGAAAACTAAATGTCCTCTAATATAAATGTGAAGATTGATGTGTAAATAAAGCGAGCACATTTAAAGTTGCTCAAAAATTCTTTGCAGAAATAAAATTAATACCTGTTATTTTGTATTTAATCATTTCTGGCATTTAAGATGCTTATGTAAAATGTGATCTAAGATGATATGGGAAAGAAAATTATATTCTTGGTTAATATTTTGAAGTAAAATAAGTTATCTAATTGGCTTCAAGTATAAATAGAATGAATATTCAAAATATGTATGTACCCATTTATGCTATATTTCTGATGCTTACTGTGCTACTCTATTTTTATAAAGCATGAAGACTCCATGTCTTACTGTAAATGATGACAGCAATGTTACACTATTTTGTAACATAAGTTAGCCTGATAAATATGCATTGTATACTACAGATAAGTGTTAAAGTTAATTAAAATATATCTTTATCAGTAATACGTATTTAACATGTGGAACTATTATGTATAGCATTTAAAAATAAGTATTTCGATGAAGTGAATAAGGTAATATGACTGTATCACTATTTTGTAGGTCTGTTAGATGTGTTACATGGTTTTAAATAACTTAGAAATATCAGGCAGTGACATAAAATTAAGATTCAGCTTTCATTAGGTAGTTTTTTATGAATGAGTTAATTGCCAAAGTACATCATATCTATAGAAGAAAAAATATATATGTATATGAATAGACTAACTGGGGATGTAGCTAATACTTACAATGGTTATCTAGCATGCACAGCCCCTGGGTTTAATCCCTAGTACAGGAGAAAAAGCAAATCATATGCTATCTCTACTTTTAAAGATAATAATTATGACTATTGTTACAGGAAAGGATGTCATCGTAAAGATATCCTAATATAGTGCCAGCCAGATAGCTCAACAGATTAAAGTGCTTGCTTAGGCAGACTCAGGGACTAGGGCCAGTCCCTGATCTGCCACGCCAGCCCCACCCCTGGGGCACACTGAATGGGCCATTGAGACTGGGCGTGATGGTGTGGGCCTGTACTCCCAGCTCTTGGGAGGCTGAACAGGAGGATCACTGTGAGTCTGATCTGTGTAGTGAGACCCTGGAGACTATGTACTAAATAAAAAAAAAAATAAAATAGTGATGTCCTGAGATTATAGATTGATGTCTGTTATTTTATAACCGTATCATAAACCCTAAAAATGATTTATATAGGAGGAAGGCTCTTAGAATGGTAAACAACATGAAAAAGACTAAGAGGATAAGTGGATGAGCATTTTTATTGCAACTGTTTTTAAGAAGTTAGTAAAATAGTATATTAATTTAAAAAGAAATACAGTTCATTCAACAATATATGTAAAAATTTAGTATGTACTCTGGAAGGCAGTGTTAATGATTTCTAGCTCCATTATTTACTAAGCTGCCATTAATACTTATTTTAATTTGTTTACTGGTACAGTGGATGTGTTATGTAAATTAAATAAGATTTGGGCTGGGGAGATAGCTCAGCAGTCTGCCTGCCCGCCTGGCAAGTACAAGGACCCAAGTTGGATCCCTGGTACTCAGTGGGCCCTGAAACTGGGCACTGGGCGTGGTGGCACATGCCTGTAATCCCAGCACTGGGGAGGCTGAGACAGAAGGATCATTATTAGTCTGAGCTGTGTAGTGTGACACTGTATAAAGCAGTGGTTCTCAAACTTTCTAATACCGTGACCCCGCAATATAATTCCTCATGTTGCAGTGACTCCAAACCAAAAAATAATTTTGGTGGCTACTTCAAAACTGTAATTTTGTTACAGTTATGATTTGGAATGGCTTTAGGCGACCCCAGTGTTTTGGTCATTCAATCCCTGTTTGACCCCTGCCGGGGGCGTGACCCACAGGTTGAGAGCCGCTGGTATAAAGTAAATTTTAAAAAAATATTTATATATAAAAGTAAAATATAGATTATAAACTTCTCTGCAAAGTAATTACTATGATCACAATAAAAAGTGGCCTATTATATATATATATATATATATATATATATTGTCATACTGTACAGATTTATAATAATATAAAAGCTGCACCTATATAAAGAGAGTCAGTGATAAATATAGCAAAGATTAGGGATAATATACTTAATTATACATGTTTGCACATATGCATTTTTTGATAGCTAGGGTAAAAGACAATTTGATAGTCCATATAATAGTTATCCTATGCTAAAGGAAATATTCCACTTCTTAAAAATTCTTGAGACAAAATGCTACATTTATCATTAAGATCCCCTAGTTCTGTAAACATGCATATGCAGTACTTAGGTAGAATATGTAAAGGGCATTCACTAAGTGTCTTCAGTAATGGTTTTGCAAATCTTGCCTAAAGAATTCACTGTGATTGATTCCTGCATTGATCCACCAGAATCCAAGAAACAGTATTAAAGACAGCGCTCTTTGAGAAACGTGCCCCCAAATACATCATTTTTTGGGTAGTTGAACTTGCTGCTAGAACATAACTTAAAATTTTGAAAAAGCTGTGATTTGAATATATTTCCTAGTTTGTTTTAAAGCAAAACATAGTTCAATTTGGTGTTTACTCCATCACTGGTCACTTTTTGCATCATAGCACATATATAGTGTGTGTATTTATCTCCAGGGTCTACTGTTGGAGATAAAAAGTATGTTGAAGCACTTTGATAAAAATCAGATTTGCAGCCGGGCGTAGTGGCTCATGCCTATAATCCCAGCACTCGGGAGGCTGAGGCAGGAGGATCGGTGCGAGTTCGAGACCAGCCTGGGCTACAAAAGTGAGCTCAAGCCCAGCCTCAACTGCATAGCGAGACCCTGTCTCAAAAAGACAAAAAAAAAAAAAATCAGATTTGCAGAGAAGTATTTAGAAACATCATGTTGGTAGTGTTACATAAATCCATATAGATGATAAAATTGTTTAGAACTTTGTGTGTTTGCAAAACATACAAATTCACGTAGGAACTGGAAAAATCGAATTGGGGTTTGCAAATTATACCAGTGTTTATATTCTATTGGAAAAATTGTTCTGGAGATTTAGAATGTAAATGTCATAGAAAAAAAAAATAGTGTATACTCAAAAGTTTTCCTGTACTCCTCTTTTTCTATAACATGCCTGTGAGCTACTGAGTATTTCACACTAAAAGTGTTGAAATAATATAAATAAATAATATAATATAAATAAATCTGTCAGTGAAATACACATGGCCCTTGCTATGGTAAAACACTTTATTTCTTTTGGCTCTTTCTGAGTCAGTGCATGCATTTATCAGGTAATAGCATAATTTCTTTTAAAAATTAAACAATTTGTTATGAATGTATCATGTATGCTTAAAGTATTTGAATTTCTTTTCTCCTTTTTCTAATTTTTTTTTTTTTAATCAGGAGTCAATCTCACAACCACATGCTTGCCAGGCAGGCACTGTGCTGCTGAGTTATATCCCCTGGCCTTAAAATATTAAGGATAAGATTTAATTTGGGACATGCTGGGGTGGAGATTGAGATTGGCTGTGGCGACCTGCCTGTAATCCCAGCACTTCGGAAGACTGAAAACGAGAATCATTGTGAGTCCAATCTACATAGTGAGACCCTGTAGACTCTGTCCTAAACTCATAATTAATAAATAAATAAATAAATAAATAAATAAATATAAAATATGACACTACACTGAATAATTTCAATCAGTGGCTATCAACCTCTTTTTTTTTCTTTTTTTCTTTTTTTTTTTAAGACAGGTCTCACTATGTAGTCAATATTGCACTTGAATTCCTGTGTACTCCACACTGGCCTAAAAATCACAGCAGTCCTCCTGCCTCAACCTCTCCAGTGGTGATAGAATTACAAGCATGTGCCATCATGCCTGGCTACCAGACTCTTGAAAATGAAAGTTCACCCTTTTAAACGCGGAAAATGATCATTTTGTTTCCCCCTTTTTAGGATATTTGTCATATAAGTAATGATTATGTGTTTATGAAATTTTTAAGTTACTGAAGTAATGTTTATACTATGAAGAGTCAAATGCTGGAATTCCTGTTGGAGGACAGTCTGTTACCATTAGTTTAAGTTCATCAGTAGTATTATTCTGAGGATTATAACTTAAAATCAAGAGACATGTCACCACATAACAATAAGTAAGATTTAATCTGCTCAACCTACCTATTTTTAATAGCCTCTGTGTGACAGAAAAAGAAAATCAATGTCTACTGAATGTGATTAGAATTAGAAGCATCCTTTTGTGATGAAAGATGATATGTCTGTATTTTGCCTATAGGAAGTCTTAGAGCCTGTATCATGGGTTCTAAAATTTGTGTTTTATTTAGTGGAATTGTTGAGTAAATGCCAAGAAACGGTTACTCTATGCCTTTGCATTCTCTGTTGTCTACACCAAAACATTTAGTCTATACCTATAGGTTGAACCGAACATATAAAGGGAAACGTGCCAGATGATCACAATGTAGTGATAGAGTGGAAATTAATGTGACTCTCAGCCTGATAAATATTAGATATGCCAAGTTTGTGTTCTCCAAACTAAAGAATGAATTTTGAGGAACAACAGAGGTTAAAAA
This sequence comes from Myocastor coypus, assembly GCA_004027025.1. Taxonomy (NCBI): domain Eukaryota; kingdom Metazoa; phylum Chordata; class Mammalia; order Rodentia; family Myocastoridae; genus Myocastor; species Myocastor coypus. The sequence goes on along the minus strand of PVJA010000085.1, from coordinate 124,327 downwards.
TAGGAAATATTTACTTAGAGCAAGGCCTCAGAGAGGCAAGAGGGAACTCAAACAGTTTCCATTTTGTAGAGTAAGTTTTATACAGCAGAAATCACAAGGTGGGGAGTAAAATCCCCAAGTGGGTACAGTATCATGAGCTATAATTAACTCTAGCTATAACAGCCATGTTTAAAGGAGTCATTGCTAGCAAAATTAAACCAATAATCAAGAGAACCAAACAGCTGCTTTCTAATTTTTTGAAAGAGGGAAAAAAAATCAAAGGACAGATTATAGGTGGTTTGACCACTTCACCATCTGTTACAATGGTCACTACCAAGATAGATAAAAGTAAGTAATGTCTTAGAAAAATGTTGCTCTGGGCCTTAGGCAAAGAAGTCCCTGTGTGCCCACTGTGTCAGTCTTTCTTAGCAGCAAGAGAAGGCTAACTTTCACTCAAAATCGACTAAAATTTCTGTGTGCATGTATAAATGAGAACTAGGTGTGTGTGTGGAGGGGTGATCCAGGAGGTTGGGGATTTTCTCTTAAACTGAATGTGTTCTTCATCTAAAATGATTTCCATCTCTTCAGCATTACCTCATTTTTATTTTCTGTGGGCTCAACCTAAAAGTTCTCAGTAGTTGAAAAGGAGGGAAATGTTGAGACAATTTAGGACATTTCCTCCCTTTTAGCAGAAACATGCCTCCCCAAAGGAAAGTACAAAGCAAGGGAAGAAGATAAGAAATGAGATCAAAGAGGTCTTTTCTTCTGACCCTCATGGTGACTTGAGACTTCTTGCCCCTGAGTTGCTACCCTCATCCTAGAAAAGTGAGGATGCAGTCTTAAGAAATAAAATGGCCTCATCACTAGTGGAAGATCAAACCCAAAAGATAACTGAGGCAAAACAGGCTTGACATTCCCTCTAGAGTGTAGAGAGGGACAGCTATTGCCTTTTATGGACACATGCAAGCATGCAATTTATTAATAGGCATGTATAACTCCTAAATATAAACTAGATTTCATAAAACCCCATTTTAATAGCACATTGTAAATTCAGGTTAGGATCATAGTCCAGTAGGGGAAACTCTACTATTACTTCTCTCTAACGCTATTGTTTAACAAGTCAAAACAGTCAAGCAAGGAGCATCAGTAAATTTAGCAACTAGTTCTTAAGTCTAAATGCAACATGTACTTTTTAAGGCATAAACAAGAACAACAAGCTTGTGTCCCGCAAAACCAAATTATGTATTTTAATGAACAATGGGAATTAAAAGTAGGAAATATTTATCTAATGAAAAGAGATAGCTCCTGAGAGACAGAAGGAGACCACAGACTCCAGTTTACGGAGTTAAGTTTTATAAAGCAAAATCATGAGGTACACAGAACCAAATGATAATCAACTAAGCCTATCTGCTTAGGGAATTCTGTTTCAGCAGGGAAGTAGGTCATGTAGCAAGTGTACCTGGAAAGAAAAAGAATGCTTTCAGGAAAGAGGTAAATGAGCAAGGTATGTCCACCCACTGGACAACTGATATTAATGTTAATATTAATTAATACTAATTTATTTCCTATCTCTGGGGGAGGCATGTAGGCCTGGCCCTCAATAGTTATACCTCCATCTGCAGTTGTAATATGTTTTCATCCTGTTAACTCCCTGAAGGGCCTAGTCTGTCTGACAGTGAATAATATTTCTACCTAACTTAGCTGTCTGTATTAACAGGAGAAAATAAAGGCAAGAAGTCTTTATCTCTTTATGGGACTTGCACCAAAGAAGAAAGGTAGTAAGTGAATATTACATAAACAAGATATTTGCAAATGTTTGATCATTAATAAAGTGATGTGATAAAAAATATATAAAAGTGAAGAAAGTTTTCCGTGACTTGAGCTGACGTCTGAAAAATGAAAGTGAGCCCATATTTTCATTGAGAAAGGAAATAATTTGGTTATCAAAGTGTAGCAGTTGTAAAACTAAGAAGAAAAGAACCTAGTGTGTTCAAAAAGCAGGGAGACCAGGATAGGTGAGGTGCAGTCAATAGGGAGTGTATAGTGCTTTGAGATTCAAGAAATAAAGGCAAGGGGTGACATGATCTGACTACAATTACAAGAGCAGTAAAAAATTAAAAATGCTGCTCTTGAAGCTATATAAAAATGAGTTGAAAAAAGTTCAAGTTAAGATTAGAAATGAAGCATGGAGACTGATAGAAACTCTTTTGTATATATAGTCTGTGTGAGCAGTAGTGATTTGGATTGGAGATTATTGCAGTGAGGATGGAGGGATTTAGAATTTGTTTGGAACATGTTTAGGTTGAGTAATTGGATTCATACTGAGGGGGAAAAACAAATCAAGAGTGACATCTAGATTTGGAAAGTGAGTAGATGACAGATGGGGTGACCTGACATACATGTAGGGAAGAACAGGCTTTATTTTTCTGGGGCTTATTGTTACTGCAGCCATCTTGAGTTTGCTGGGACCAATAATAATTCTGAACTTAGTAGAAACAAAACAGAATTTCAGATGACAGTTAATCTTTGTTTTATACATTCTGCAGTCAGCATTCAAAAAGTTGAAGTAATTTTTTGCTTTTAATAATTGGCTCCCAGCACTCGGGAGGCTGAGGCAGGATGATTGGTGCGAGTTCGAGACCAGCCTGGGCTACAAAAGTGAGCTCAAGGCCAGCCTCAACTGCATAGCGAGACCCTGTCTCAAAAAGACAAAAAAATAATAATAATGGGCTCAAGTATATTAATTTGGGTAGGATATGTAGATTCAAGGCTATTAAGAGAAATTAGAAAACTTAGGGAATTAAAGCCATTTATAACTCTCAATTTTACAAGCGGTTTAATATTTGTACAAGTATTATCTGAAGAGTGAAGTAACTTTTCTCAAAAGTTGGTTGACATTTTTGCTCTGTGGTTACATGTACTTTGTACACATAGCCACCTGTTTTACTTTCCATCGTACACAGAACAACATGAGGCCCTCATCAGACACCAGTCAGACATTCACATAATACTCTTGGACTTCTCTGTCAACCTCTTTCTTTTATCTAGAGTGTTCTGTTACAACAGAGAATGAACTAAGGCAATGCTCAAAATCTTTACACTGAGTGAAAGAAGCCAAAACACAAAAGAATGCCTAGTATATGAATCTATTTATATAAAAGGCAGATTAATCATAGCCACAGACAGCAGTGGCTGTGTGGACTTGGGAGCAGTTTGTCTTTCATTGAGTTTTCTCAACAGAGTCAAGAAAGGGAATCAAATCAAACTGAACAGAAGAGCATATGTTCTTACATGCACATAATAAATCCAAGGGCTGTAAAGACAGGTTAAGAAACTTGGCCATGATTCTTTTTTCTGATCCTTCCAGCTGAAACTCCTTTCTTCATTTAGGCTCCCTTTATACTAGAAATACTTAAACTACATTTATAGCTCTACATGCTCCTCTTATTTCTTCCTAAATAAAGCTGTGAATGATCTTTGTATCCCAGGATCTTAATATGTAGAGTATAGTAGGCATTTTTGAAAATATTTTATAAATGAAGAATGAGTATTAATTTGTCCACATATTTTGAGATGTCTTAAGTAGGCAGCAATATATGTTAGTAATCAGTACTTCAAATAAAGAAATACTACTCATGTTAAATAGTGCTTAGATTATAGGTGACTGATAGCTCTTTTACTGTGTAAATCTACCTGATCTTTAATGATTTACCTTATCATTATTTATAGATATTAGGTGAATATGCTTATGTTTATTACAAACACATTAAAGTTAAATTTTGACTTTGTTTTGTTTTGCTTTTGCATGTTTTTGAGACACAGAGTCTTGCTATGTGATCTAGGCTAGCCTCGAATTTCCGGCAATATTCTTGCCTCAGCCTTCTGAGTGTTACTATTATAGCTGGGCGTGGTGGCGCACGCCTGTAATCCCAGCACTCGGGAGGCTGAGGCAGGAGGATCGGTGTGAGTTCAAGACCAGCCTGGGCTACAAAAGTGAACTCAAGGCCAGCCTGAGCTGCATAGTGAGACCTTGTCTCAAAAAGACAAAAAAAAAAAAAAAAAAAAAAAAAAAAAAAAAAAAAAAAAAAAAAAAAAAAAAAAAAAAAAAAAAAAAAAAAAAAAAAAAACTCTCAATCCTGAGTGTTACTATTATAGACTGAGCCATCATGTCTGGCCTTGTGAAATTTTAAGTAATACTTTCTCTTTTTTTCCTTATCCATTAGCCCAGAAGAGTATGTGTTCTTTCTGCTGTACTTCGACAGCATGTTGTAAAAAACTGTATTAAAGCTTTTATTCTCTTCACTGTTGTTGTCCTCATAGGAATAGAAACTCTTTGAAAGCAGTCTTCTAGTATTCATGTTCATAGCCTTTGTACCTGACATGGAATTTAATATTTAATAAGCAGTTATTTTATAATTTTGGATGTGTTGTTCATCAGTCCCTTCTTTCACTACCGTCTCTCCCGTTTCCCTGGTCTGGGGATTGTACTACATTCCAAGCCTGTGTTTGTTTTAGAACAAGGTATTAATGCCTGGGCTGGGATTTAACTTGCAGTCTTCCTGCTTTAGCCTCTAGCAGTGCTTGGATTAATGGTATGTGCCACCATGCCATGCTAGTTTTTGCTTTTTTTTTAAGTTATAGTTATAAATGATCATACATGCATTTATTGCTAACTTAGCTTCATCTCATTGTGTAATCTTCCTCTAATCTGTAGAAATATTACTTGTTCTGATAGCTACTATGTGACAGTGTAGACATACCAACTTGCTTTTGGGAAGTGTTTAATCTCATACCATCTTTTACTTTCAATATTATTGAACGTTCTTAAGTTTAAAGTAGGTTACATATGAGCATGTGATTTATCTCACTTTTTAAAAATTTTAAAGAGTGCAAAATATTGATAATACAAAAATTAGAAATGGGGCCCGGCGGGATGGCTCAGTGGTCTAAAACGCCTGCTTGGGAAAGCTTGGGCGGCTTCAGGGACCGTGGTTCGATCCCCGGCACTACATGCTGTGCCAGCCCTGCCCTCGAGGCGGGCTGAGCCGGCCATAAGAATGAGTGAATAAACAAATAAAGGTTCTGAAACAAGAAAAAAATAAAAAAAATTTTTTTAAAAATTAGAAATGTTACAGAATTTCACTAAAGAAAATAATACAAATTCTATAGTATTTGTTGTATTGAACAGTGTTGTCTTCAAATTATTGTTTAGATTACCAGATGTATATACAAAAAATTGTTGGGGGGGATAAGAAATTAAGAAGAAAAAAAATTTTAAATATTAACTGCTCTTTTCCATAGCCTAGCAGAAATCAACCATACATTTATCCAACCCATCCTGCATGCGAACATATTTGTATCTCTTCCCCCAACACCCTTCCCATCCTCCTCATCTCAGTATTTCCCTCTCTTTGAACAAATTCTTTCCCTTTTCATAGTGTCTATTGTACCTTCCAGATTTTATTTGCTCTTTTCACATTCTTACACTAGGGAGACAATATTATGTTTTCATATGTGGGTCTGATTTATTTCACTTAAGAGTATGGTCTCTAGTTGCATCTATTTACCAATAAAAGCCTCCAATTTATGCTTTTTTATAGCTGAGTAATGCTCCATTTCTCACTTTTAACTGGGACGTTCATATGAAATCTATTATTTTCTTAGTTGTTTTCGGTAATCTTTTCCCTTTATTTTTCCTTTGCATTATTCTTATTTATCTCCATTATTGACTTATTACACCACTATTAAATTTTGTAGTTGTTTATAATACATATATTACACTTCCCATAGTTTATCTGCAAATATTATGTCATATTACATTCAGTCTATAAACCTTATAAATCTATACTTCAATTCCTTCTGTTCCATCATGCTCATTCCCATGTTTTATCTTTATATATATTAGAAACCCCATAGTACATTGATAGTGTTTGTATTTTGGACATTTAACTTTAAAAATGGGAGGAAGAGTCTTTTCCAGAAGAAAAGAAGAAATATGTATTACAGAAGAGAAAAAAATACAACAAACTTCTATCCAGAAGTACACAAGTTAAAAGACAATGGAATAGCAGTTCTAAAGTGTAACAGAATTCTATATTTAGTGAGGTTCCCTTTCAATAAATAAGGTAATGTAAAAGTATTTCAAACATAAAAGCTGACTGAATTCACTGCCAGCAAATTTAGGCATAAACTAGTAAGTTTTTCAGCAGAAGATATAAAATACTAACCAAAATTTCAATCTGCCCAAAGAAAAATGCCCTGAGAAATAATAAAACTTTTCAAAAATTATGAAACCAGTATGCTATATATGTTTATATATACTGTTCCATTTTCTGCTGTTTCAGCATCACTTGCTATTTATGAAACTATGGCCTTAGTTTTAGTACTTTTCTTTAGAAAATTAGAATCTTTCATTTACTACCTTCTTCTAGAGCTATGATTCTTTCATGAGTTACTTTTTTTTTGTATTGGTAGATGGATTTCCTATTTAGCAGCTAGTCACAAAATTGAGCTGTTAAGGAATTAGAATATGACTGAATTACCAAGAGTCCAACTTGAGCTATAAGTCTGATGGTACAATACACTTCTATTTTGCAGATTTATTACAAAGGAAAGAATGCAAGATATTGCATTAATTATACACTGACTGAACATTGGAATATTTAAAATTAATTTCTAGCTCATTTCTTTTTTAATGTGTACTAATATACAGTATTATACATGTGAGTCATACTTGTGACTGTTGTATTTCTGTTAAACAGTACTGTTCTAGAGACTGTCATATTTAATATAATGTGATCAGATATAAAAAGACAAATTCTCTTTTATGTCTATTCGTTTGTTCAAAGATTAGAGAGTATTCTGAAGCTATGTTTATTATGTTTCAGCAATTACAGTCCTTGTTCTGCATTTGCATTGTACACTTATATACTAATCAAACATATCTTAGAACTTATTTGACCACAGGTAGTAATGCTCAGATAGAATGGTATGAGCTAGAGTAAGGAGAATAAGCAAAACTGAAACAGAGATCAAGAATGAAAAAAAGAGGAAATATCCTTCTGGATAACAGAAAATGCCATTTAAATTGGACTGTAATACTAATTTTTAGGAATTTCATATTATGACCTAGAATTTTATTATGTACTTTTGTTGTTCTCTCCAATTTGATAATAATTTCTACTGTAGGAATAGCTGATAATTCTGTTTTACTGTAATAATAATTTACTTTGAAAACTACTGACAGTGGCTTTCAGACTGAGGGACAAAAATGTACACCAATATTATTTAGTTCCTATTTCTCCTTTCTGAAAGAAGTGGAAAAGTTCATGTTGTAAAGTAGGATACAAAGGAATTCCTTAAGCTCCCATGGAATGCCAGGGAGGATAGACTTTGCTGTAGAAAGTAATTGTCTCTTTTCCCCATCCCACCCCATTTCCATGTTTATTTGTTTTGTATTTTCCAGAAAGACATATTAGTGCCTTGCTTGGGCTTATTTTCTACTTACAAAATAAGGAATAACAGATATTATGTTTTATATTTGAAATTGTAAGGTACTTTTCTTTTTTATTTTATTTTTAATTTGACTCTTTGTTTTACAGATGAGGGCAGAAGTGCAGTTGACCAAGCAGGTGGTGCACAGATTGTAATTGACCATTTAAGGTCGCTGTGCAGTAGAACAGATCCCGCCAATGAGAAGCTCTTGACTGTCTTTTGTGGCATGCTGATGAACTATAGCAATGAGAATGGTAAACAAAACTGAAAACTTGCTTTCTCTCTGGGGGAAAATTTAAACATCATCTCTACTGTAGTACACAACAAGTATTTGAGGAAAGATGAACAAAGGATTCTTAAGTGGCATCTAAAATAGTTAATACATTAAATTATAATATTTTAAAATTACAAAATGGTCTACTTTTCTAAATAAGACTAAGTTTTAAAGCGTTGCCCATGTTAATGAGTACAAAACCTAAATTCAGTTTTATAAGTATGACTTAAGCTTTCTTGCTATAAACATTTTAAAATAATATTAAAAATAAGTTCATATTTATTATTTTATATTAGTAAGAATAAATGTAAAACATAAACATTGTCTTTTTAGAGGTATAACTATTTTATGTTAGTTTCTGCATTCACTTGGAAGAACTCAAAGCAAAGCTTTTAATAAATTTTGGCTTTAGAAAAATAAGGTTCAAAGTAATAACAGCTAGTTCATTTTAGAAATTAAATAGTTTCTTTTTCCTTTTAAAATATCTTACATCTTAGTAACAAATGACATGAATAATTTTCAGATATCTATATGGTTGTTTACGAAATGAACGTAAAAAAATTAAGACTTTGTAATGCCTTAATGCCACAAAATATCATTCATCTTACGTGAAATACTACATGGATCAAACTCTGATATATTTTCTTGCGTATAATACAAATAAGATCTGTGTAATTTCTTTCTGAATGGCGTTTTAAGTTGTAGTCTTTTGATAGAACTATTATTTGTATATCGAATGCATTTTTTATTGTTCACTTCAGGTGTTTAATAAACACATGACCTTCTTGATTTTTTTTGTTGTTTTTTAACTTTTTTTCATCTATCCATGTATCCAAAGAAATATTTCAATAACTAAAAAAAGAAAAAGATAACCTTTGAGGAATGGCTGCCAGTATATGGCTGTGGTATTCTTGTCAGTAAATTGTGGGAAATGACAGAACATTTAAATGTTGTCTTCTGTTTCCTTTTTATTTTTAACACTGTACATGCTAATTGAAAAAAGCCTTAAGGTTCATCCTGTCAGGGATTATCAGTTATAAACCTCTGAATTGAAATTGTCTGTAATATATGTTTTTATTGATTTTATGGTGATCCTGTTAAACTTGGATTAATAGCATTTGATTGTCTTTATGGGGTCAGTTACTTCCGGTTTTCATCCCTTATGGCCAGTTCCTCTTGAAGAAAAAATATCGTAATATGAAATGGAAAAACAAAGGATGTAGTCTTGGTAGTCCACAAAATGGCTAGTTCCTAAATTGAAATTTGACTGTCCTATAAAGGTATATAAATTGCAAAAAGAAATAATTGATCAGTTGTTATTTTGTTTCTTTTCCCTTTCATTTCATTTGGGGGTGGGCATATGAAAAAGTAAAACTGTGGAATGGAAAAATATTTTAGAAAGGTAAATGAAATAAATTAGTCATGAAGTTATGGCAGACTTGTGGTATAATAGAATTATTACTTTAACACATCTAAACTAGTCATTAGTCTTTTAATCAGGCTCTTCAGTATCTTTGTAAAAAATTGTCAAGTGGTCAAAAGCATCACTGATTCACATGTAAAGCAGACAGTGATTCAATCACTGTAATAAATTGTCACAATATGTACAGGAGTGAAGAAATTATTAACATAATAGGAATGTATGACATACTTTAAAGAGTAGGCTTTTTTCCTAGTGTTCAGATACTGACAAGAAATAACTTACTTTTAAAAGCTATATTAAATTTTGTCATAATATTATTGGCAAATATTGGTTTTGTTCCATTATTCTGAAACTTGCAATTTGAATATACTATACCTTTCAGAAGTTAGATAAAATAGAGGTTAGTCAGGCTTGGTAGTACACACCTATAGTCCCTTAATCCCAGCCCTGAAAGATACTGATGCAGGAGGATCACAAGTTTGATTCTTGCATACAAGACTCTGCTTCAGATAATAACAATGAAGAGCTAGGGATGTAGGGCAATAGGAATGCCATGTGTTTAATCCCCAGTACCACCAAAAGAGTAAAAGATATAGTTAGTATTTTTAGGGAACAAATGTCAGTTTTGTCATCTTCTCTTCTGTCTGACATGAGCATGTTAATGTATGAAGTGATTCTTTTTTGATACTTTATGTCCGGTTTATTTGTTTTATTATTAAACATCTTTATCATTGTATTCATTATTCTTTAAAATGTGTTTAAAAATTTAATCTTTAGGTCTTCTTAACTTCAAGTCATTTGATACTTATCCTATACCTAAAGAGTTACTGAGACCCCCAAAAAAAGCTTTAAAAGTAATACATGAAGTTTCTTTTTATGTGTACTTACCATTATATTTCAGTACAAAAAGGCTCTGCTAATTTGAGTAGGAATATGTGTGGTAAATATTCTTCCCATTCCAACAGAAATATTGACTGCCTTATGCCAAATAATTTAAACTTTATCCATGTTTCTTTTTTCAATCAAAAAAGAGGATTTCTTTTTTCTTAATGTATTTGATACAGAATCTCACTACGCAACTTGGACTCCTAGTGATCCTTCTGTTTTCAGCCTCCCCAGCACTGGGATTACAGGCATGCACCATCACACCTGGGCTCAGTGACCAGCTCAGCATGCCTATGGGCAGGGCCAACATTGCATGTGGTACAGGGATCAAACCCTGATCCCTGAGGAACCCTGGTCCCTGTACTTACCTAAGCAGGCATTTAGTCTGCTGTGCTATCTCATTGACTGTGAGAGGGTTTCTAGTGCTCAGGATTGTTTTTTTTTTCAGATTAAGTGGTACTGAAATTTATCACAAAGACCCTCTTTCCCTAAAGGAAACAACATATCCACTTTTTAAATCCATTAAATTAAAGAATAAAACGTGTTCTAGACATACAGATAATAGATATATTAGGAAAATACTATTATTTCAAGTAAAGGCATTTATGTATCATTTGAAAACATCTGTGTGTGTATTCATAAATGTTTTTTAACTGTCTCAAGACCTGCTTTTTAAGCTATTGGATGCAATTGAAACTTTGTATTCAGACTTAAGCGTGTAATGTCTAGGTTTAGTATCACAGTAAGGTGTGTCTTCTTTGCCCTGATGGTATGGGTAACTAGGAACTGTGGCTCATTGCTTATGCTGCCTAGCATCACAGTATCATACCATATATCATAGAAAAAGATCACAATGTATGTTTCTGTCAAGTGATTATCATCTCTCTTGAATGCATATTGTTACTATCATCAGATTAAAAGATCACAAACCCAAACATGTCACACAACTGTAGTATTACAGCATTTTGGCTTAGAAAATACTTTCTTGTATATTAGTGCTGCCTAAAATTTTTATTAGCAAAATCAACTCTTAGAAAAGAAATTGTATTGAAAAGCATTTTCTTTAGCAAGCTAGAAATACTGTAGACTTTCCTATTTCAATATTCTCCATCCAGATACATGACTATAGCAGAAAAGGGCATTGAAAACAAGAACCAGAACTGTAGTTTAAAATTTCTTGCAGGTGATCCACAAACTTAGTAAGCCTATGTATATATATTTACAAATTGATTGCATGTTTGAATGAAAACTTATTCTTAATCTAAATGAGAACACTTAAAGACCAAAGTCTGTTAATGGGTCACCATTGTTATATACTATAACCAAAACTGAAAATACATTATCAAAAACTTCCAAACTGTTAATGTTTTTATTGTAGTTATGCTACAGACACAAAATGGAAAAGTCTTCAAAGTTTTAAATAATGGTTTTAAGACTGCATTTGATTTTCATACCTTTAGAAAAAAATTAGTTCCTTCTAAAAATGTTAACATGTACTATGACTTCTTCACCTGACCTGTATTTTATGTATACATAAAATAGTATAAATTTATACAGTTTCTACAAATCGGGTAAACTTTTCTCTGATTTCTTAACATATTGCTGTTAAAGACTTGTTTTGCTTTTTTATGCATCCTGAAATGACTATTAAGTTATCTTCACAGTAATTGTCACATTTATTTGCTTACAGGGATTTAATGACAGCCTAACCATGGTTGGAGCCAGGTTGTATATGTGATTGAGGAAATGTTCTAGGGCATTTTTTGAAGTACTATAGCTAAATTGAGGTTATAAGCTTAGTACTTGAAGTCAATTGTTTAAAATAGTTGTCTAAAGTATTTTCTGTTACATAATTTAAGATGTTTTAATGTCTAATTTAGCTATTACACTTTTTAGAACTTTACATTTCTAACGAGCATATTAATTTTCCTGGTGAACTCAGGTCAGTTATTTGGTTTGTTTTAGTTTTTGTCCTACTTCTATCTCCCCACCTCCCTGTTTATTAAAATTTAGGATATATATCTTCAAGTTCACTTTCTTTTGAAGCTCAACTTTAGAAATTGTTAGGATTGCATTACTACTTTCTATTATTGTTCTTCCTTTATTGATTGATTGCTTGTTTGTTTGTTTGGTGTAGGGTCTTGCTGTGTAGTTTGGACTTGTAACAATCTTCCTGTCTCAGTTTCCCCAGAGCTAGGATTATAGGACTGCTCCACCACACCCAGTTTCAGTGGCCAGCATGGCCTCCAGAGCTGGCATAGCATACAGTACCAAGCGTCAGACTCAGGTCCTTGTGCTTGCCCAGCAGCACATAGAACACTGAGCCATCTTCCCGGACTCTTCCCTCACTTTTCTTTTTTTTTTTTTTTTTCTAATGTAGCCAACTTTATGCTTTGTGTCTGACAGAGCTTTCTGCTGGAGCAGGTTGCTTTCATGAAGTTCTAGTACCTGCTGCTAATTCTACTTACTATATTTTAACAGGCTAATTAAGCTTTTAGTCATAATCTTAAACTATTAGTAAAAAATACTAATGGGCATTTTGGCTTGATTTTTAGTAGAGGTGTAAAAGTACACATTTGGTCTAATTGTACATGGTCAGGTAGTCACATTAATATTTTGCTTTTACTTTACCTTTTTAGTCACCATTATAGAATAAACTTCTAAATGCCAGATTTTAAATTTTTATCTCAGAATATAAAATGGTTATTGTAATTATTCTATTAGTGGTTTCAGTGGCCTAGAGCTTAAAATTTGCATTTTATTATTACATTACTAATACCTTCTTAGCATTATCAGCTTCTCGGTTGCTTCTGCAAATAGAACAAACCTGAGGGTTGTGAAGGAACAATGTAATGTTTATAATTTCTCTCCTCTAACCTATTTTTTTTTCCCCTTGTAGTTGCTATATGTATAGATTAAAGACAATTAGTCATAGATGTTGGGCACTGTATTTAAGATTTCCCATACAGTGAAAATTTGAGCTGACAAAGTGGGGGTATTTTTGTTTTTGTTTTTGTTTTGTTTTTTAACTCAGCAAAATGTCATAAACTTCCAAATTCCTGTGTGTGGGGGAATTACTCATAAACAGATTCTTATGTTCCTAAAATGCCATTGAGCTCTTCTGCTTTCTAGGAACTGTATTTAAGCCCAGAGGGTGAATAATAGACTTGGGCCATTTCTATTTTAGGTCATTTGAACAGTCTCTCAAGGAAAAAATGGAGAGTATCATGTATAAATAAACATTTATAAAAATTAGCAATCTTTTTTTAATCATAAATAAAATCAATCAATACTGAATTGCTTCTTTATATAAAGCAGTTAAATACTATTTGGAAAACTTGGCTACTGATCTTGTCTTCAATATGCACATGTGTCTTGTTAACACAGTTTGTACATTGTAAATAACTTGTGTGTAATTTTAGTCTATAAACTAAAATGAAAAGTTACCCACTGTGAATAATGTTTTTTCTTAATTTCATAAAAGGACTGTATGTTTTAAAAGCGTATTTGTAAATGATATATCTGTAGAAGTTTTATCTGTAGCCATATTCATTATAACAAAGGTGATCTGTAGTAATTAACCTGAGGTGGATGGGGGGGAATTACCTAGTGTATTAAGATAAAAGCCCTAGGTGACAACCGGATTAAAAACAGTGTGTTAGTGCTTTTAAGAATAATAAAGCTCTGATGATATTTTTGCTTTGAGTTTTTTATTCTTGCTACTTTATATTATTCTCATACATGTAATTTCGTCACTTATCCCTGGAACTTCTACAAATGGAAATGTTTACCGTGTGAAAGCTATTTTATTTTTAGAACTCAGAATTTTAGAGTTTTTTTTACATTGACTTTTAGGATAAATGGATTATTTTCAATCTCCAGGATTCTTAATACTAATATACCTTGATTTGCTCTTTTTCTTTTCTCTTTGAAATTTCTGTGTATCATTGAAGTGTGTAACTTGGAAGTTAAAAGGATAACCTTCATGGAAAAATATGTGTATGTTTTGTGTAAAGTCTTTTTAAAAACAGTTGATTATAAATACCTATCGGAAATCTAGTTTATATATTAAACAGGAGGTTCAGAATAAAACTTCCCAGCTGCCTTTTTTTTTTTTTTTTTTTTTTTTTTTTTTTTTTTTTTTTTTTTTTTTTTTTTTTTTTTTTTTTTTTTTTTTTTTTTTTTTTTTTTTTTTTTTTTTTTTTTTTTTTTTTTTTTTTTTTTTTTTTTTTTTTTTTTTTTTTTTTTTTTTTTTTTTTTTTTTTTTTTTTTTTT
>PVJA010000085.1:0-109897 GCA_004027025.1 Myocastor coypus | reverse complement strand
TTATGGGACTTATCCTTCTGATTCAGTCTCTCAAGAGAGCTGAGTGTACAGGTGGTATACACCAACATGCCTGGCTATTCATTTATTTATCTGTATTTAGGACAAGGTCTACAGGGTCTCACTATGTAGATCAGACTTCAATCTCTTGTTTTTAGCCTCCCAGAGTGCTGGTGTTGCAGATGCGCACCACCACTCCCTGTCTGGTACCTGTATGTAAATCAGTTTCCTTTCAGTTTTACAGAACTAAACTGGATAAAGTTGAAAGCGCTGCTTCACTGCTAACAGTATTTCTGATATTTCATTTTGATATGCCTTCTTTGCAAATACAACTGTTGTATTAAGCCAGAGGCAATTAGCCAGTTGCATGAGGATTCCTCCTCAAGCTTAGATTTGTATATTTTGTTCTATAGGATTCATTTGCATTTTAATACAATAAATAGCAATATTATATCTTTATACTATGCGTAATAGACATACAATATGTACATTGTACTGTGTTTTCAATTTTTTGTTTTGACACACTTTCATTCTCAAATCCTATTTACCATTGTCTGTAGGAAACATAGGAAGAAATAAACATGCTGTAATCTTCCGAACTTTACTTTTCAGTAATTGATCAACATAACTTCAGTTGAATTATGGAATCTCAATGTACTTTTCTGGACCTAGAATCTAGTCTATACCAGTGTTTTAAACATAAAACTGAAAACTCAGGGAAAAAGGTTCCTCAACTTGAGATCTTCTCTCCAGATCTCCATTCTTTGGAGTTTCCATGAGTGACCTGAAGAACTTGGAACCATTGAGATTCAAATGTAGGTAGGTAAGTGTTTACACCAGCGCATGCGTTGATTGCCTTATATCTCTTGTATATGCATCTGTATTGCACCCCCTCAGTGCCTTCTTCCTCTTCCTTCCCATAGATCATCTAGGGTCTCTGTCGTCTGTATTTTGGTTAGTATGTGTTTGTGATGTGTGTCAGGAACAGTTTTTTATAAGTCTTAAGACATTTATGACTTGGTGTTGTCCAAAGACTGTCTTTCACACTTTGTGTCTGCTGTATTGGGCCTTGGGTACATTTTTGTTAAGTTGCTGCTGTTTGTTGAGCTCTGGTAAACGTTCCCCTGGAGTTGTTAGTCTTGGTTGATGGATGCCAGAGTCTTAGTCTTGCAATTGTTTCATGCATTCTCTCCAGTGTGTTTAGATAGTGAATTATTTCTAGCTTTAAGAATTTCTTCCTGTTAGTCATATTCCTTAAAAAAAAAAAAAGTTCTTGATTTGATTCATAATAGTATGGATGTCCTTTAGTATTCTTTAAAAATTATTCAAAAAACATGATCAAATTAGTCATTTGATTCTATTGATAAGAATTCTAACTTATTTCACATAAATAAGATCCCTTATTTTAAAAAAATTAAGTTTTTTACTGATAACATATGAAATTGTAACTTAAATTTTGGAAACTAACTCTGGAACATTCTCCGTGGCTCAGGTAGAGTTCCTGTTCACATAAACAAGATAAAAAGATCAGATACTTTAGATAATTTCTCTCAAAATATCTGTGCACCAAAATCTGGGATTATATCATGCTTTTCTTTTTTTTTTTTTTTAGACCCCTATTGTATGTCCCAACTGCATCTTTGAAACTATAGAATGTGTTTTCCATGTTTTCTTCCCCTCACCATCTCTCATAAAAACACATCAAATAATCCTTTGAATAGAATTCTTAAATTGTGGTCTCTGTGGCTCCTCTTAGATATTTAAAATTACTACTGAAGATCTGGAGAAATTTTGTTTTTGTATATGGTTATTGCCTGGTAATATTTAGTGCACTAAAAATGAGATATGTTTTCAAAGTAGTATATCTTTTGAATTAATATGCACATGAGCTTCAGTAATGAAAACATTCATACTCTTTTTAATTGAAACAGCATTCAATTTTATGATGAAGAATATAGTAGCTAGCATAGTTGAGTGTTGGTATGCTTCAGGCTAATAGGCCAGAAATTTTGCCATCCTTTTTACACCATCCAGAGAATTTTGACTTCCTGTTATTCTGAATGTGTTTCAGGGGTCTCACTTTGAGAATCGTGTTCTAGGATGCCTCTTATTCCACAAAAGGAAAATTTATGTCAGTATGTTTGAGTGAATATGTTTTTGTATTCTGCACCTTCATTTTCCAGGGAGAAATTTTGAGGTGCAATGTAAGAACAAATTTCGTTTATCGTATCCATCGCCATCTTAGAAACAGATGTGAAAGAAAGCACTCAATTAGTCAAAGCAACTTACCCAGTTGGGCAATTAAATATTTTTCCCTTGTGTGTGGTATGTGTGTTGTATGTGAGTATATAATTAATTTGGCTCCTGAATAGTTTTAAAGCACATTTTCATGAAATAACATGACTTTCATGAATTATGGCAACTTTCACCATTTGCCATTTGGCTGTGCTGCTTTTCCTCCTGATTTGCTACACTTTCAAATGTTACTGGTGCAATTTGTATGTCAGAGAGTTTGTTAAGCGCTGCAACATTTCTGAAAATTTTGCCCCTTTCTCCTCTGGGACCAAAATTTTTAGCATTTTAAAAGCAGCCCAAGATAGTGATCAGGATGCCAAGTTAGGCAATCTTGAGGAACATCTAAGTGGCACTTTCCTGTTACCTACTTCATAAAATGTATTCCTCTGATGTCCCTAGGATGTTAGATTTTTATAAAGTTTATACCAATAGTACTGAGGGGGTGTGTGATGCTTACATATATGCAGACAGAGAGCGGAGTTTGACTCACATTCAATGCATGCGCTAGTGCTCACGCTTACGTACCTGACATTTCTAATGATTCAGCAGCTCTGCAGTTATTGATGAGCTAGTCAAAAATGAATACTTAAAAGTACTGCTAAAGAACAAGGATATGCAGAGGAGATCCACTAATAAAGAGTTCTATTTACTGGTAAGTTGTCATGATGATTCCTAATATGGAAAGCTCCTTGGTGCATGGTCATTTTAAGTACTATAATTATAATGCAAGTATTCTGCCCCAGTAACATACAGGTATAACACTATCTTCTGCAACATAAGTATTTTGATTGTCAGTATTGTGATTTGTTGATTGCTGTGTTGTACATTCAAGAAAAAAAAATTGCATCATTGTATTAAAACAAATTTGTTAGATGTGTATTCTTTTTAACTCCAATTAGAATCAACTTCATAATTGTGTTATAAAATTTGAAATTGCTTTTTTTTATACTGTTTGAACTCTAAATGTAATTTTTCTTTTTCTCAGGTTTATCTTACATTCCTGTTTTATTCATAAGCCCCATCGTCCCCAACAACCAAATCAGATAATTCTCTGTAATTACTCACCTTCCAGTTTTCAGGGACAGTAAGTTTCTCCTGGCTGTCTCTTCACACCTCACTCTAAAGCCAGAAATAATTAACAGGAAAGACCACCTGACTACTGTAACTCTGCCTTTATGTGTTCTTTTCTGATAATCACATGCCTGCCTCCTTACCTGTAGGTTAAGAACTATGAAAGTAATAAAGAGATTAGAAAACCCTGTGAAAGCATTTATGCTATGGAAATATGTTTTGTGAAAAAGATTTCTATCTTTAGATTTCCAAATAGGTAACTTTAAAAAATGTTTTTTCTTCTTAGTTTCTTAGAGGCTGGACTTCTGGTTTTCATTTTGGTTAGGTTGTGCTCAACCTTGCTAGAGACATTTTGTTGTAATTGTCCATGATAAGCCACAGTGGAAATCCAAGGCATATTATACCTTGAAACCAACTATTTGCTCAGAAAATAAAAGCAGTGATGACAAAGTCTTGTTGACTTCATTCTCTTTATTTCAAACCATCCTTTTCACTCAGATGATCTATTATCTATAAGTAAACAAAACTTTGAAAAGAAAATAATTTAGGTAACTTCTTTTTTTCCTTATTAAACTACATTTCTGTCCTGGCAGTTTTCAACACTCCGCTGGTAAATACTTCGAGTTAATCATTTTATGTATCACACACTGTTCAATTTTTATTATGAAGATACTATATTTAAAAGATCTTAGGATTTTTGTTTTCTTTCTTGATTTTTACATACTGTTTTTCTTAATCTTTTCATATGTTCTATGACTTCCTAGAAGAAAATGTTACTTTGTCTAACCTTTTCATTTAAAATCTAATGACACTATTTAATCGTTTATATATCCTAAATCATTAAAGGTGTAAGGCCCCATTAAAAAAGTGACAATCTATTTATCATTTCTAAATTGTTTTAGTTATAGAAAAGATACAAATCTCTCCTGAACTTATCAATATGTTTTAAGTGTTCTGAGTTAATCTTGAGTGGACTTCATTTTCTTCTACTGTAATGAAGTTGGACTGAGTTTGTACTAAAGAGGATAATAAATATTTCCTTCTTACAGTGCTATTTGATTTGTGAACATGTATCTTCTTCTCTTTTTCTTTTCTTGCAGATTCCCTTCAATCACAGCTTATCAACATGGGTGTCATCCCTACCTTAGTGACATTACTAGGCATCCACTCCCACAATGCAGCTCTCACAGAAATGTGTCTGGTTGCATTTGGTAATTTAGCAGAACTTGGTAAGTTCTAGTCCTGAACTACAAATAGTATTAACTTGCTAATACAATAAGAATTTGTATATTGACATGGAATCCTTGTATTACTTTACTATTTTAGGTATTTGAGTTACTTGCTGTAACATTTTTAAAAAGTAGTTTCAGTTAGATGTTATGATTACTATTTATAGTTGGGATGGTCTTGCTTATTTTAGCATTAGGATTTAACATTTAGGGGCTTTAAGTAGGTGCTCTCTAGCACCCAGCAAACTTTTAAAGTGTACAGTGTATATTATTTAAAAGAGTTCAGTATTTTAACTGGACTTTAGTATTTTTACCTGAAGAATAGTGTTGAAATTAGGTGGTACGTTCTAGGAAAATTAAATTACAGTTTATTGCATTCTGTATGTTTTATTTGTTCATAAGGTGAAGAGGTTCTTTTCCTTTTCGTAATATCCCAAAAATTGACAGGTGAGTTTTTCATATATTTATTACCACACAAAAAAAGAGAAATCCTTGGAAATTAGAACATAGAAATAGACTATTGCTCAGACATCAGACGAATGCTAGAGACATATCAGCACACTCAATTTCTATTTTATCTTTTGTTCCTTTTCTCCCTGTTTCACCTCCCTTTCTTCTGCCCTTACAATGATTTATCAGAGAGTTACAATTTATGATTTGAATTTACCCTGCAGTCATGTCCATAATAAATTACTGTTTTGTCATTGATATTTTTGTCATAACTATGCAATGTTTTTATCTTGACTATACAAAAAACTGTACAATAAGTCTAATAATTCAACAGTACTATAAATTATCTCCATTTTATAAATAAAGTCATTAAGTCTGTAATGTTACTTTTTCGAAATTCATGTCCGTGCATGCTACACTCTACACACTATACAGTGTTACTTTTGTTTAGATTTCAGGTTAAGAAAATATGAATATTTACCAAAGTTGTTTTTAAATGTCATTTTTATTCAGTTGGTTTTGTTGTATTGCTGAATTTTTTCTTTTGTCATGTCTGCTTTTCATCTTTCCCCTGCTTTTCATATTACCCTTATTTACACAGTTGTCTCCATCATCCCAGTGAAACCAAGAAGAAATGAACATTCCTTTAGTGTTTCACAAAGTTTTTTCCCATTGTCTAAAGGAAATGTGAAAGGTGCAATAAATAAAGGTGTGAACCTATTCAAAAGGAAGGAATTACTGAGTTGGGGAGGACAAGAGAGTTAAGAGGAGAAAAGATACATCTGTGTGTGTTATATATTACTTTCATTTTTCTTCCAGTTTATGTACATACATCTGGTAAGATGAACAATAGTTGGAAGATAACACTATGCATTACAACATACTGTGAAATTCATATTTGTTAGGTGAAATTCTGCATCACTTGTAATTGTTTTATTTCAATGATATGTTGTACTCCCTTTAAAAAATAAAAAATTCAAGACAAGAAAGGAAATCTGGGTCTGTGTGTCCAGGATAGCTGGTAGAAATAAAATAGAAGTCAGTTGTAATCATATATTGAGACCATCAGCTTTTTATTTTTTAAGAAACATAAACATGAATAACTGAAATCCATCTGAATTTGCCTTCAACCCAGTAGTTTCTTAGAACTGTACTGTATAGTATAGTAGGCATAAATTGCATATACCTTTTGAGCATTGAAGTACAGATAACCTGAACTGAGCTATCATGCAAGTAAAAACTATTATAATGGATTTTTAAAGACTTAGTATGAAGAAAGTAATGCAAACTGTCTTGTCAGTATTTTTATATTTTGTATTAAAGTGATAATATAAACTTACTTGGCAGAATAAAATACAATGAAAGTAATCTTACCTGTTTCTCTTTCACTGTACATACAATATTTAAATTTATGTATGTAGCTTCATTTTTTCATTTTTTCCAACTTTTCTGTTGGACACTGGTGCTCTAGGAAATAAATTCTACAACGCAGTTACCCTTTATCCTGTAATGGTCCCTCCACATTTTTGAGGATGGGATGGTACTGGGAAATGGAAGTCACAACCTCAAGCTTGCCAGACAGGTACTGCGCCACTCAGCTACATCCCCACATTTCTCCACTTTTGAAATTTAGGGAAAACACATAGAAGAAGTAACAGCTGATGAGGTTTGTCTTACCTAATCTTAAGAAAAAGTCAGTACCACATACAGAAATGATGATCTTTAGATAGGCTCTCCTATATGAGAATTTATTTGTTGAGAATCATTTTACTCCTTTTATGATATGTGTCTAAATCTTGTAAATGCTTCAGGTTCAGGAACTTTGAGAATTCTTGTTTAACCTCATGGAACAAAATTCAAATTGTTGGTTCATTGTACTATAATAAATTGTTTTCCTTCATTCTTCCAGTAAAAACCAAGGCAAAAAGTTTTATAATTATATATGTCCTTTGAGGGAAGTAAATGTACAAAGAATGATAGTAATGGGAGAGGGTAGTCCCTGAGAGACTTTTCGTAAGTAAAGGTCCTGGATCTATTTATTTTTTTATTTATTTAAATTTAACAGTGGTTATATTACATATTTTCACCATCAGATCAGTTTAGATTAATAGATATAGGTATATAAGATTGATCAAACAATTAAGCATTAACACTTTCAATAAACATTACTTTTTTTTCTTTTCCTTTTCCCTTTCTTTTTTTTGTGCCCCCCCCCCTTTTCTTTCCCCTTTCTTTTTTTAACCATTGACACATTGCATATTGTCCTCACAAGAGTTCTACAGAGCACAGTGTGTGGGCATGACCCACCTTCCTATTGATGTTGCTAAGAAAAAAAAAAAGAAAGAAAATTCTTCTCTCTGAACTAAGAGGAAGCAGATGCATGCACAGTCCAATGTTCTACTATTGCAGTGGGCCATCAGTGAAGCTTGCAATGTTGGAGGCTATTGATCCAAGCCTCCTACAGCTCATCTCATCAGTCTAGCTCTGCGTTTCATGCATTGTAATTAAGCTTTTTTTTTGCTGGGTGATCAAGGGCAAGTCAAAGCAAGACCCGTATAACAAAACATTCATTTTTTGTATCTTCCAGGGTCAGATCCCCTCAGGATTAACTTAGGGACCATGTACAGTACTTTGTAGAACTGTTGTTAGTGTCAGCCTTCGGGATGAGTCACGGCCATTGCTTGGCCAGTTTGGTTTCTGGGAAAGCCTGAGAGAATGTTTTTCTCTGGGTGACTCTCCTTAGACACACTATAGTTCATTTATCCCTTTCCTCTGAGGTCCCATAATCTCCTTGACCAGAAAATTTGAGACACCTCTGAGTTATAGGATATTACAGCACAGGTTCTTTTATATCCTGAGTCCTTACTGACCTTGGAGGGCTAGGGCCAAAATATTGGCTATCCTCATAGCCCTTCTTTTTCTACAATTTTTGGTCTGTTAACTTACATTCTCAACCCTCCAGCAGAAAAGCTTTGTGATACTATTACTCTATAACATAGGTACTTGAGCTTATCATCACTGACTTTCTGAATATCAAACATCTTTGACTTAGCTTGGAATTGATATTATCTGACCATCATTGATATTCTAATAATGTTGCATACAATGTGATCTAAGCAGTTATACAATTTTTACACAGATATTTGGGAATTCAAGGAAATACAAAAATGTAGACGGTCAAGTCTATGATATTTGGCCCAGTCTCTTATTTTCAACTAAAACTCTTGAGAGAGAGAATAACAGTAACTGAGTTTACACTGGGAGCACTACACATCAAAAAGACAAGAGTGACATGCATTCCAAGCATAGTTTTAGTGTTACATGGTGCTATGATCAATATGATGAACCTTTTGAAGGTTAAGACCAATATCTGATTTATCCTGTGAACATAAGTGCATGGTTTTGTTCCTGATATGTTTTCTCCTTTATCTGCTTCCAGCTACTTCGTTTTTTAATCCATAACACATTTAGCTGTGTTATCCCTTTAAGTTATTTTCTTCTTTAAAGTTCTTACATTAGGGAGACTATTAGATATTTACACATGTAGGTCTGGTTTATTTAACTAATGAGTATATGTTCAATATATATCCATTTATATATGAAGTCTTCAAACTTATTCTTTATAGTTGAGTAATATTCTATTGTATAAAAATACTACATTTTTTAAACCATTCTTCAAATGATGGGCATTTTGGTTGTCTCCAAGATTTGGCTATTACAAATTGGGCTGCTATAAACATAGATGCACAGATATCGCTATGGTATGATGTTTTCAGTTCTTCTGGGAAAATTCCCAGTAGAAGGATAGCTCTATTGAACGGAACTTCCAATTCTAGTTTTGTAAGGATCCTCTACACTGCTTTCCATCCTGGATCTATTTTAAACCTTAGCTTGATAACAGCAGCCCTATGAAGTAAAAAAGATCTGATCTTACATTTAATCCAACCTGGTGATTTATTTAATAATATGAATTGACATTTATATAGTAGAGCTGGGGACATAGCTCAGTGGCTTAAGTCCCTGACTGGCATATATGAGGTCCTGACATCCATGATACCCAAAAAAATCAAAAACATTTGTGTCATAGAGGAGCTTTTCTTATGGGATTGGAATTTATGAAAGATAATATATTTATTTAAATTATATAGACAAGAGCTAGCAAGATAGCTCACCATTCTAAGCATTTGCCTAGCAAGCACAAGGACCCAAGTTTAACCCTGGAATTGGATGCAGTGCTGGCCCCTGAAACCTGGCATAGTGACACATACCTGTAATCTCAAGGCTAAGGAGGCTGAGACAGGAGGATCACTATGAGTCTGAGTTGCATGATGAGACTTTGTACCAAATGCATAAATAATAATTTTTAATTAAAAATGCATTATGAGCCGGGCGTGGTGGCTCACACCTGTAATCCCAGCACTCGGGAGGCTGAGTCAGGAGGATTGGTGCGAGTTCGAAACCAGCCTGGGCTACAAGAGTGAGCTCAAGGCTAGCCTCAACTGCATAGCAAGGCCCTGTCTCAAAAAGACAAAAAAAAAAAAAAAAAGCATTATGTAGAAAAATTGCACATTTGAATCCTCAAATCATTCAATATGCAAAATTAATTAAATCTTTTTTTTTTTGCTAAGTATTAGATGTATTTTGTTGAGAGACTGCATACACACAGGCTAGCAATTTAAATCCTGTGCTTTCTCAGTAGTGTTTTTATTGAGCTCTGTAGATTTCCAAGATGACTGTAAGCATGGGATTAAAAAGTAAAAGAAATGTTTCTATATTGAATCCAGTCATCTTGGGGTAGGGGGCAAGAAGTGCAAGTTTTGTTGAAAGAAAAAAACCCTAAATTAGAAGTGCTTGTTTTATAACTGTCACAGATTCACTGCTGCTTACACTTTCTAGACATTAATATTCTCTGAGATGGCCAAACTTTATCAAGTCATGTATAAACTACTTGTATAAACTACTTTCCAGTTGAATATATCTTTTGTTTTTCTTTATAATACATGACACATTTGATTTATTAAATGAATATTATTATGAGGAACAATATTAGAAGCAACTGCGAAATGGAAGTTTTAACTGGACAAGTAAGAAAACATACTTTGGGAACAGAAAACAACAGATAGACCTTCCAGATATAGGTTGCTCTGTGGTAAAGTGTGTGGCTAGCATGTCTGAGGACCTAGGTTCCATCCTGAGTGCTGCAGAATACAACATATAGTACAGGATATTGGTGTAGTGCTGGCCTGTCAGAGCACATGAGAGGTAAGCAGAGAGTTTTGCCTACCTTTGTGTTCTCAGTGGTAAACTAGGATTATGTTTACATACATTTAAGTTAGTTTTTGCCCTCATCTGTAATTGCTTCTCCTTTTCCACTAAATGCCTGCAGATTTCTACTCCTTGGGATCTTTGCTTTCTTACCATTTTAGTCCTCATTCTCACCTTTGGCAATTCATTTGATTCCAGTTTTGTTTTTTGTTGATGTTGTTGTTTGTTGGTTTGCTAACAACGAGGGTCAAATTCATGGCCTCACATATGGTAAACAAGTACTGTAGTATAGAACTGCACTCTCAGGACCCTTCACTTATGTGAGAAATTAGCATATATAAATGCTGCTTTTCTGGAGTAAGGAAGAGTTTGGAGCTGCTGAAGTGCCAAGAGGGAATGTGTGAAGAATTGCCCTTTGAATAGTGGTTGTGGGCTTCATATGTAGTAGAGGGCTTGCTTTGTATGCACCAGGTCCTAGATTTGATCCCAGCACCATACAACAAACACAAATAGTAATCATGCCAAGAAAAGAAAAAAAAAAAAATGCAGAAGTATAACAATGCTAAAGATAAAATGGTGATAGCCTTTTGCCATTTAAATGAAACCTATTAGAATTTTTTTTTCTTTGACTAAAAAGCTTGAAACTATGAGTTTAGGACTTAGTAACTTTATTCTTCCTATGGCTACTTATATGTTATGATAGTGAACAGCTTTTTTAGCCTCAACTATACTTGATACAGAACATTTTCTCTATAGTCCTAGATATTTTTGTTTTTAGGAACATTAAAAAAATCAGTTTAGTTGTTCTTATATTTGGAGAGCATTTGTATTAAACAATGGTACAAAATGACTAAGTACTATCTCGGGTAGTAGGAAAACAAGTTTCTGGGTTTAATTTTGTTTAATCTAAATTTTTCCCCTTTGTTTTGCAGAGTCTAGTAAAGAACAGTTTGCCAGTACGAACATTGCTGAAGAGCTGGTCAAACTCTTCAAGAAACAGGTAGAGCATGACAAGAGAGAAATGATTTTTGAAGTTCTTGCCCCATTGGCAGAAAATGGTAAGAAAATAAATGCATCTTTTTGATTCTGGATCATGTAGATATTTTTTCAAATTTTTCCCTAGAATTATTGGTCAGTTTCTGTCTTAAAACTTTATTATTAATGATATGCTAAGCATTATTTTGGTATTTCTTAACCTCAGCTACATCGTCTCCTCCATAACTGTTATCCACATTTAGGAAAATTATTTTGCAAGTTCCTCTGAGTCTTAAGGCACTTCTATAGCTAACCCACTGTTGTTCCAGTCTGGACAAGGTAAGTGAGAAATTGAACTCCACTTTTGTACTCCTACAAGAAAGGGAACAGTTGGAGTCTCAGGTCCCTGAACAGTGAACATATTTGTAAACCATTTTCTTGTTTGGACAAAAGCATTTTAAGAGGTGGTTCGTAGAAGGAGAAAGCAAATCAGAGAAAACAAATATTCTTAATAAATAATGTTTACATAGAATGTCCAGCACATAATCAAAAAGGACTATCTACATGAGAAGACAGGACACTGTAAGCAAGAACCAGGACAAAGAACAAACAACAGCAACAAATCCTCAGGTATGCAGTTACTAGACAATGTTATTTATTATGTTCAAAGAGTTAAAAGCAGGCTTAAGAGACTGGGCGTGGTGGCGCACATCTGTATTCCCAGCTCTTGGGAGGCTCTGAACAGGCGGATCACTACAAGTCAGATCTAGTAGTGAGACCCTGAACACCCTGTGGACTCTTCCGTAAAAATATGGGGGGAAAAAATCTGGCTTAAAAAATGTAAAAGAAAGGTAGAAACCATAAAATGTTACATAAAAGATTTGAAAAAGACACAAATGGAAATTCCTAAGCTGAAAAATCTAGTCAGAATTTAGTGCCTAATGGATGGCCTTAACCACAGAGTAGATGTAGCTGAATCTGTATAGCCTTAGACCCAAAAAATAAGTTGGAAGGAAATCAACAATGATATGTAAAGGAAAAGAAAAAAAGTATACACCGAAGAAAACCTGAAGATAAAGGCATGTTGGCACATGGCTGGAACCCCAGCACTGTCAGAGATTAAGGCAGGAGAGTGACAGACTTAAGACTGGAATAGCAACTTAATGACTTACACCTTGTCTCTAAATAAATAAATAACTCATAATTTTTAAAAAAGAATTGGACATGGAAGTTAGTGAGAAGGCCTTCGATTTTCGGGGGGTGGGGCAGTGGTTACAAGGGATAAAGTAAAAGGTTCTCTCTATCGTGTTTGAGGCCATAGAGTATGATAGTTAACTGAGTATGTCAGGTTGAGTAAGAAGCACCCAGCTAAATTGGATCAGCAGAGCTCTGGGTTTTGGCTGAGTTTTATTGGATGAAAGACCCAACCTGGGATGTCCTGTCACCTGAATAGTATATAGTGACAACAGAAGGAAGGCTACTTCTGCTTCTTCAAAGGATCTCAGGTCTTCATCTTTACCTTCTCACTCCCCTTGTTGTCGTCTTCTGGCTTCTAGCTGAGACCCTGCAGCCTTCAGTGCATACCCTTTATCCTTTTGATACAGACCTGCACAGGACACTAAACAGAGGTCCAGGCATTGGGCTGGATCCTTTGGGTTTCCAGTGTGCAGACAGACCCTCTACACTGTTCCACATCTGACTCTGCGGACAACCATTATAAGCCAGTCTTATAAATTTTTATGTATTTGCATATCTTAAGTCTTTTTCTATAGCATTGATGGATACACAGAAGAGGAATAGAAACAAAAAGTATTACTTTTTTTTTTTTTTGGTACCGGGGGCTTAACTTGGGCCCCTGTGCTTGCCAGGCAGGTACTTATTCTCTGAGCTATATGCCCCTCCCCCAGCCCAAGTGTTACATATTTGAAGATGTCTTCACAGAGAATTTACCAAAAAGTATGAGCAATGTCAAAGATTCAAGAGGCCTAATAAACATAAGACTTTAACTCAGTATCACATACTGAGCACTGTTCAGCTCATGACTCCTAAGGCTGGGCAGGTGCTGGCACTTCTTCGTAGTGAGAATCCTCTGTCAGGGATCACACAGCATGGAACACTGTTTTCACAAATCCTTAACCCAGTTTGATTATAGCCCCATCATTATACTTTATTTAATGTTAATTTCCTCCAGAGTTTTCCAAATATGATATTCACATGAGTTATCTGCCCTTTTACTACCTCACACTGGAGATTAAATGTCAGCATGGGTTTCAGTGGTAGTTATATAATGAACAAAAAGAATTCTACATCTAGTGGTATCATAGTGACAGTATACAAACCAATAATAAGATATTAAAGTTAACCTGGAGAAAAATAGGTTACCTTCAAAATATAGCAGTTTGACTAACAGCAGGAATGAAAGCTAAATGACAGTAGTGAAACATAATTTTTTGTTACTTTTAATAAGAGATAACAATATGAGAGTTTCAAAACGTGTTAGTAGTACATTTGCAATAATTGACACATTGCATATTGTTGTCCTCATAATAGTTAAACAGAGCACAGGATGTAGACATGATAAATTTCCTAATCAATATTGGTAAAGAAAAAAATTTTCTTCTCTAAACTAAGAAGAAGTAGTTGTATACATAGTCCAATGTTCCATAATTGCATTGGGTTACCGGTGAAACTGTCAGTGTTAGAGGCTGTTGATTTAAGCCTCTTACAGCTCACCATAGTAATTTTTTTTTTTTAAAGAAGTTTATTTATTTATTTATTTATTTTTTGAGACAGGGTCTCACAGTGCAGTTCAGGCTGGCCTTGAGCTCACTTTTGTAGCCCAGGCTGGTCTTGAACTCGCACCAATCCTCCTGCCTCAGCCTCCCGAGTGCTGGGATTACAGGCGTGCACCACCATGCCCGGCTTCACCATAGTAATCTGGCTCTGTGTTTTATGCCTCGTAATTAAGCTTTTCTGCTGGGTGATTGAGGGCAAGTTAAAGCAAGACCTGTCTAACAAAATTTGTCATCTTTTGTATTTTGTATTTTCCAAGGTCAAATCTCCTCAGCATTAACTTTGGAACCAAATACAGTGCTTTGTAGAACTGGTAAAGCATAATTTTTAACATGCAATTGTAAATCTCTTCAAAATAAAATGCAAGAAAAAAGTTTTCAAATTAAAATATTTACTAGAGAAAAATCATAAGGGCTATTTGTCGAAAGAAAAATGATCAAGGAGAAAAAAAAGAAACAAAGCCAGGTTAAAAAGTATAACAAAAAAATAACACAAACTGAGCATATTAATCAGGAGAAAATAAAGATTAAAATCTTAAGACTCTTTTATTATCTGGAGCAACTATTAACTTCACTTAATGAATTCACTTTTAAGGTGACTATAATCTTTAAAAATAACTTCTGACTATCAAACTAATAGGATTTATGAAGTTTTCTTTTTTAAATAACTGAATCAGTACAAACCCAGAGAATAAAAGAACCAGAAACATGGAGTAAAAATATAATATAAAAATATAGTAGACTTAAGATGCAGAATTGTAATAATTGCACTAAATATATATATATAGCCTGAATGTTTTCATTGAAAGATCAGTTATCAGCAAATGAGAACATGTCAAATTAAAGGTCTATGCATAATAAAAAGAACAAAAAAAAAAAAAAAAAAAAACACCATTAGTGAAAAGATACTCTTCAGAATGGGGTAAAAAATTGCCATCTATACCTCACAGGCCTGATAGCTAGAATATATAAAAAACTCAAGACCCCAAAATAAAAGACCCATTCAAAACATGGGCAAGTTTAATGAACTTACATGACCGAAGTCATACAAATGTCCATAAACATAGGAAGAAATGTTCTCAACATTGCTAACCTTTAGAGAAATGAAAATTAAAACAATGCTTAGAATCCATGTTACCTCAGAAATAGCCATCATTAAGATACCATGTAATAAGAAATGGTATCACACTGGTGAGACTGCAGGGAAAAGAAACCCTTTTCCACTGTTGGAGGGAATGCAAACTAGTGTAATCCATTTGGAAATCAGTATTGGAGATTCCTCAAAATATTGAAGCTAGAAATTTTATTTTATGCATCTATTCCTCCTCTTAATAACTACTTAAAAGAGGTATTAAGATAAAGATGTCACATCACAGTGATCCAGGCATATCAATGTTTATAGCACCACAGTTGATAATAGTCAAATCTTAAAAGTGGTCTACATGTCCATCAATAGATTAATGGATAGTGAAAATACAAAAATACATACACAATGGAGTACTGATCTGCCATAAAGAAAGATAAATACATCATTTGTAGGAAAATGAATACAACTTGAGACTATAATATTAAGTGAAATAAATCAGACACACAAGCTTAAATAACTGATGATTTCTCTTATATGAGAAACCCACAGTATAAATAGCAAAATAAAAGATAATAGGAGCCGGGCGTGGTGGCGCACGCTGTAATCCCAGCACTTGGGAGGCTGAGGCGGGAGGATCGGTGAGAGTTCCAAGACCAGCCTGGGCTACAAAACTGAGCTCAAGGCCAACCTGAACTGTACAGCGAGACTCTGTCTCAAAAAGACAAAAAATAATAATAATAATAAATAAAATAAAATAATAATAATAATAACAATAATAATAGGAAATAGGGAGGTAGGTCCTTCTCAAAGGACAAGAGGATCGAGAGATGGAAGGAAAGGAGAAGGGGTAGAGAATGGACTAAACTGTGTTGTGTACATGTACCAACTCTGCACAAGGAATGCATTCTTTACTACAAACATACTAACAAATCTTAAATCTATTTTCTTAATATTGTTACTCAAATTTTCTGTATCATATTTTCACTTGCTTGTTGTAGAAAGTACTGAAGACAAACAGAAATAATCCCATGTCAGTTTCTCCTCACAGTTCTGAATGTATTTAATTCATACATTTTGGGGTAATATGTTATTTAACCTTCCAAGGACTTTTTTATTACTATAATCCTTTTTTTTCCACATTCCCTTTCTTTCTATAGCTACCTTCTTTTATCTCATTTCCCTCCTAATAGACATGTTTTAGAATCATTTGTAAGTATTTATACTTTAGGACATGAGTTTTGGTAGACATTTTAAATTCAGACTATCACCAAAATAATGTTAAAAAGAATGTATGGTAGGACATCTGGCCTTACTGGGTAACAGTAACAAAACTTTATTCTGATAAAACTGTATTAAGGAAAAAGATAGTTTAGTACCAGTTCAGAGATGGCCAAGAAGTTCACATATCCCAGGGACACAAATATATTAGATTGTTAAAACATCACTACAAAATAGTATGAAAGTATATTGTTTTTCGATAAATAGTGCTGGGATTATGACAAAAATCTAATTTGAGATATTCATGTGTACAAATTTCATACTACATAAAAATAATTCCAGATAAGTTACTAACCTGTGAAAATTAAAACCAGAAAATTTGTAAGAAAACATGAAATATAGAAAGTTCGCTTGGATCACATGGAGCTTTTAGTTATAAAGGAAAGGTTAATAACTTTGGTTACCTTAAAAGTAATAACTTGCATTTCCAAAAGATACATTAAAAGTGAGAAGCCGGTAGGTGAGAAACTACACATGTAACTAGGAAGAGGTTTGTATATATTTAGAATATACATAACACTCCCACAAATTCTTAAGAAAAATAGAGAAAACCTAGTGGAAAAACACATAAAAAATCACATACTTGGCAAAAGAAATCTAAGCAGCTAATAATGCCATGAAAATACACTTAATTTCTTTATAAGCAATGTAATAAACCACTTACTGTAAATTACTGGAAAATCTTACAATGCCCAGTATTAATAAGAGCATGGAAACTACCCAGAAATGTTGGCAGGAGTATAAATTGGTGAACATCAGATAAAAACATCTGAAGCTGGGACAGACTCACATCAACTTCTGTACCCAGAAAACTATTTGCATGCTTTCCAGAAGCCACTGAAATTGCTTTCAAAAGAGCATGATTTATGATAACAAGAAATCTGAACAAGTTCATAAACTCATAACTTAAAAGTATAATAAGTTGGTGAATTCATATAGTAGGAAAAATGGAAAGGAACACAGCTATAAACAACATCTTGATTTTTTTTTTTTTTTTGAGACTGGATCTTGCTGTACAGTTCATGCTGGCCTCAGATTCACTGTGTAGCGTTGGTTGGCCTCAGATTCACAGTGATCTCCTGTGTTAGCCTCCCAAATGCAGGAGCTATAGACTTGTGCTACCTTCGCAGTTGTGGTATATGTGAATCTTACAGTATGTTTAAGGCGAAAAAGTCAGCATTGAAATATATAATTGGTGTCACAAATGTAAAGCTTAAAAAGTATAAACTAATTTTTCAGGGGTGATTATTTTGGTGAAACAATAGGGAAGGTATTAGAGTCACTACCATAACAACCAGGTATTAACTGAGAAGAATATAGGGAGCTGTTTTTAATCTGGAATCCACAGGGAGGCTTTCTGGATTATTAGAAATGAATTTCTTGACTTAGGTTATGATATCTGGTAATTTGTTTCCTAATAATTGATTATGCTTACTATTTATATTTTATACTCTATTCTGTGTTTTTGGGTATTCACCATTAAAAAGGCTTTTAGTATACAAACATAATATGCACA
This sequence comes from Myocastor coypus, assembly GCA_004027025.1. Taxonomy (NCBI): domain Eukaryota; kingdom Metazoa; phylum Chordata; class Mammalia; order Rodentia; family Myocastoridae; genus Myocastor; species Myocastor coypus. The sequence goes on along the minus strand of PVJA010000085.1, from coordinate 91,942 downwards.
TACACATTTACATGTATTTACCCAAATAGTAATGATAAATATGGATATCCTTGGACAAAATAGTGTCGATAAATGTGCTAAACTGTCTGCATTACCAGAGCACCTTGATCATTTTGATTAAAACAGTTCATGCCTTTTAAATATATTTTAAAATATATTTTATATATTTATAATGAACACATGAAAAAAGAAATCTATGATCTTTTATCTTAATGTATCCTACATTTTCTCAATGATTTACGTGTTCTTCTGAGGAGAAATTTTTTTTTTTTTCATCTCATTTGGTGATTCTGTAAAAAGACAATTTTATCATGATCTTCAGTTTTGTATTATCTTTGCATATTTTGAAAATAAGTAATTTTTTTATCTACATTCTCTACATCTTTATCTCTGTTTCATCCGTTTGTTGTGAAGAGTGACATCTTTGAAAACTTGTCTCAGGATCTTGTGTACTACCTGTGGTTTTCTTGGTATATAAAGGGTAGTAATTCTGACATATACTCTAAGTAATATATATTGGGATTTGTATATAGGTCAGGAGTTTTAGCATTTTCAAGAGGTTTGGTTTGAAGACAAGATCTCACTATGCAGTTCAGGCTGTTCTCAGACTCACTATGTAGCCCAGCCTGGCCTTGTATCTCCTTACCTTAGTCGCCTAGGTGCTGAGTATAGGCAAGCACTGCCATGCCTACTTAATGGCTTTCAATTTCAGTCACGCTTCTGGTTCTTGCTTCTGTAACCAAGGCAACATCCTAGTTTCAGAAGAGCATTACAAAAAAACAAACAAACAAACAAAAAACCTTCAGGTTGAATATTCTGTGTATTTTGAGATAATACTCAAAAGAAAATTAGTCTTGAAGATAGTAAAAACCTAAGTTTTTAATATATTAAAATTGGCTAAAAGAAACAAATCTTAAAAATCTTAAGTGTAGATTTTTTGAAGTCTTCTGTTGTATATATATGCACAGTTTAATGTGAATGCAATTAACTGAGCTGGCTTCTTAAACCAGACATGGTGGGTGGCACATGCTCACTGTAATCCTAGCACTGGGGAGGCTAAGACAGGAGGATCATTATGAGTCTGAACTGCATATAGCAAGACCCTATAAACAAATAAATCATTAAAAAATTAAATTTAAAAACTCATGTGTTGCAATTGTATTTCCATGGTTAGTCTGTTGGCATTTCTCTGAAGGTGTAACTAAGGCATTTAAGATAGGCCAGGTTAGGCTAAAAGCAGGGTAATAATTGTTTCTGCTCTTGCAGGAGATGGGTATGGATGCAAATATAAAATTTCCAGTAGAACAGTTTCTATAAGAGAATATTTAAGACATTAAAATTGATTTTACTAGGTATAGTGGTATACATCTGTAATCCCAGCACCCTAAGAAGGTGAGGCAGGAGAATTATACATTTGAGCCCTGCCAGGGAAATTACTGAGACCCTGTCTCTCCAAAAAAAATTAAAGTTCTTACAATGTAGCTCAGGGCTGGATTCAATCCCTAGTGCCCCCCACCCAAATAATTATTTGCTGTGGAGTGGAGTTTACTATAAAGGTCATTTTTTAAAACTATAATTGGGGCATAAATTTTTCCCTAATTTAAATTAATGGTAAAGAGTTTTGAAATTTTTTTCTTTGAGCTGATAACATTTTAAAATATTTGGAAGAGAATTTAATATAGTGAAGCAGTATGTTTTTTGGCTTAGGGGAGTCTTTTTTTTTTTTTTTTTTTGTCTTAATGAGATAGGGTTTCCCTGGTACATTTCACTTTGTAGCCCAGGCTGGCCTGGAATTCACAGCAGTCCTCCTGCCTCAGCTTTCTACCTGCTGGAACACACTTTGTACCCAAGATCCAAGAGTGTTTTAAATAAATGAAAACCTAAACCCTTTTTAAAAACATGACTTTTAACATTCTGAAGGTTATAGATGAACTATGCCAGAAAAATTAACATTTAGCCAACTGTGGTAACACATTCCTATAATACCAGTGCTCCCAAGAAACAGAATGAGAAAGAGCAAAAGTTCTGTACAACAGGGTGTGCAAGCTGAGGCAGGAGGATTGTTGAGAGTTTAAGAACAGCTCGGACTACAAAGTGAGCTTAAGGCCAGCCTGAATTGCACAGCAAGACCCTGTCTCAAAAAGATTAAAAAAAAAAAAAAAAATTCAGCCCATACTGGGCAAATTAGCAAGACTTTGTTTCAAAATAAAAGAGCACTGAGTATATCAGTGTGAAGGTCCTGGGTTAGATCTTCAGTACCAGGTACACACATGGAAATTAAGATCTATATAAATATGAGGCAGTACATACTTTTGGTGTAGGTTGAAATTTATTTATTTACTTATTTTTGGTCATAGCAGGGATTGAACTCAGGACATTGTGCTTGCCAGGCAAGCACTTATTGCACTGAGCTATGTTCTCAGTTCCCTGAAATTTACTAATAGCTCTTTATTTTTCAGTAGTATTCAAGACCCATCAGTAGAAGTATTTTACATTTATATAACAAGTATGTGTATTTAGGCATATATAATCTGTAATCTAGCATTGCCTTTCAATGTAAGCATAAAATCTAGAATTAGACCCAAGTGATAGAAGTTGCCTTCAGAGCTAATTGATTTGTCTAGCAGATGGAACACTTAGAAGGATAAATATCAAATGGAAAACAATGAGATAAAATATTTATCTATTTAAGTTGCACTATTTTGTTTGAAACTCAAATCTTTGAAAGTGACATATCTTAAGTGATGCCTTTTCCTAGTTACATAATTAATTGTTTACAGTAGACTTTGCATTTCATCTAAATTTTTGGTGGCTTTTTTCATTGTTCTTAGATGCTATTAAACTACAGCTGGTTGAAGCAGGCCTAGTAGAGTGTCTACTAGAGATTGTTCAGCAGAAGGTAGATAGTGACAAAGAGGATGACATTGCCGAACTCAAAACTGCTTCAGATCTAATGGTTTTATTACTTCTTGGAGGTGAGTTGTAATTTATACCAAAGAAAATGGTTGTCAAACTGTGTTTGGTGTTTCTTGTGCAAATACTAGAATAGGCATTTCTTTGTTTTCCTCTCCTTATTCATGTGATGATATTGAAACCCTAAGTATAGCATGCAAAGAATTGAACGTGAATTAATCTTTGCTGTCCTTCAGTATGTGAAGGACTGTTACATAGAAGAAACCATTATGGCACCACTTGGTCCAAAGCTAGTTAGCTATTGAAACTTGTACTAGAAATCTTCTAAACTCTATTATGTAACCTCCACTGAAAGCTTAGAAAATAGAAAATGGGCAGTACTTTTCATATAATGAACTTAAATTGTCAGATATGTAATTGTCCTGTTGTATATTCATTTATAAAAATGAATTTGTTACTCTTGATTAATATTTATCTTGGTTCCATTTACCTTCAGATGAATCCATGCAGAAACTGTTTGAAGGGGGGAAAGGCAGTGTGTTCCAAAGAGTCCTTTCTTGGATTCCATCAAATAACCATCAACTACAGCTTGCTGGAGCATTGGCAATTGCAAATTTTGCCAGAAATGGTAAACATATATCTCAGTCACTCTTTTCTTGTTGCTGGGACAAATACCCGTCAGCAAAAATGGAAGAAGGAAAGGATTATTCAGCTCACAGCTACTGGAAGTTTCAGTCCATACTACACTGGCTCCTAGGCAGACTGGCACATGGCAGAGAGCAGCAGTTCATGGTGGCAGAACAGCAACCATGGCAACTGAGGCAACAGAGAGTCTGTTTCTCTGTCTCTCTTATATTACATTCGGGCTCTCTGCTTCAGGCTATCCATATCAGGCCATACCCATAATCTCAGCAGTACCCAGACCCATAATCTCATCGGTACTAAGACCTATAATCTCAGTGGATCATGGGTTAATCTCAAACTCTAGAAACCTCACCCCATGACTGCATGAGGCTTTGGGCAGATAACGAGATACAAAACCATAACATTCCCCACTAAACCTCCAAAGTCTCATGCATATCCTTTTGTGCAAAAGACATTTTATCTTTAAGAGTTGCCAAAGTCCCAACAGTTTCAACATTACTGAAAAGTCCAAGTCCCAAGTCTCCTCCAAGATCCAAGGCAAACTCTTTTAACTGTGAGCCCCTGTACAAAAGAAAAGTTAAACAAATCCAACATTGTAAGGCACAAGATTTTACTATTCCAAAAGTTGCAAACAACAGGAAAATACAAAACACTGGAACCAACACAAGTCCAAAATCCAGCAGGGCAAACATTAAATCCCATAGTTCTAACTGGAACACTTGAAACAGCCTACACTAAGTTGTGAGCTCTAAGAGCTTTACATAGCTCTACCCCTAAGGCACTCTTGGTGGTAGCTCCTGTGGCTTCTGTCTTAGGCTAGCTTTGCTCCCTCTTTGTAGTTTCCCTTAGATAATCCACAGTTCTGGCTTTTCCAGTCTTGTGGGGTTTCCAATGAATTGGCTTCTCACTCTCTGCTTCACACATTGCCCTCCCAGGGGCATACTTTCTGACCTGTAGGCCCTCTGATATCGAACTGGAAGCCTTCTTAACGTCACAACTCCTATATTCTGAATATTCCTCAAACCAACACCGTATTAATGATGCCAAGGTCTGCTACCACCTGGAACAGTAGCCAGGCTTTCTTTTTTGACTGTAGGAGTCGAGTGCCTGGATTGATAAACACACTGAGCTTAATTCCAAGGAACAAATTCTCCATTCTGGTGCCACTTTAGAACCTGGTGTGGCCGCTGCTGCCATTCTGGAACACAGGATTCTGCTGTTTTCTTCTCAAGGCAAAATCTCTCCCTTGCAATTCTGGAGCTTCAAAGAGTGGAGACCTGCCATCTCCTGCAGTGCCCTCAGGCCATCTTTTTGATTCTCTGCTTCCTTCCTAGCAATAGAGATCTTTTCAGCTCCATCTTTACAGTCCACAGCTTTCCTGGTGCTTTCTTTCTGGCCAAACATTTAAATCATCCTGCTTGGCTCTTTGCTCTTGATTTTCAACATAAATCTGGCTAAAAGTCCCCAATAGCCATGCCATTGCCACAGTACTTGGCTGCTTTGAAATATGTTTTGGAAGATTAATCAGTCTGCCATGCTTAATCGCAGGCTTAGGCAAAGTCTCTGAGCCTGAGCAAAATTCAGACAGACCTTCAGCCAAGCCATAGCTCAAATCATCGAAAGTCCAACAACCAGTGCTGTCCTTCCCAACAGAAACCTCCCCAGCATGGTCTTTACAGCCAGGCCTTCTGTCAGTCTTCTGTTCTGAGCTCTGGCCAGAATCTCCCAAATAGAACAGCCAAAGCTTTTTCAGCTTTTCACAAGTAGACAACCTCTCCAAACCTTTCCTGTCTCTTCCCATAAGCCATTCTTTATAGGCAGGCTTCTAGACAGTCTTCTGATTAGATTATCCCCTACAGAACAGCCAAAGCTTTTCCAGCTCTTCACAAGAAGACCATCTGTTTGAAGCTTACCTGTTTCTTCCCATAAGCTATTTTCAAAACCTTGTAATCCACATGGTCAGGTTAGTCACAGCAACGATACCACTTCTCTGGTATCAAATTCTGTCTCAGTCACTCTTTTCTCATTGCTGGGACAAATACATGATAGCAAAAATGGAGGAAGGAAAGATTTATTTATCTCACAGTTACTCGAAGCTTTAGTCTATACTCACCTGGTTCCAAGGCAGACTAGCACATGGCAGAATACCAGTTCATGGCGGCAAAACACCAAAAATGGCAAGAGGCAACACAGAGTCTCATATTACATTCTGCCTGTCTCATATTACATTCAGGCTCTCTGCCTCAGGCTATCCGCCCCAGGTCACACCCATAATCCCAGCAGTATTCAGACCCATAATCTCATTAGTACTAAAACCTTATAATCCCAGTGGAAAATGAATTAACCCCAAACTCTAGAAATCCTCATCCCATGGCTGCATGAGGCTTTGCGGGGACAACTAGACACAAACCATAACAATATATTAATTCTCCCTTTGTAAATCAAAGGTTCTCCTTTTTTGGTTTTTTCATTTCCTGTCACATGTACTTAAAACAGTACTACTTCAGAAATTAGTTTCTGCTTTTTCAGAAGTCTGTGATACTTAAAATTCTGGTAGTTTAAAGATCATGAATAGTGATCAAGAAGTGCTTCTTTTGAGTATTTTGTACTGAAGATCTTAGTAAATATGAGTGCCATTTGTTATATCTCTTATGGAGGGTATGTTTTTGACCTGGTGATTTTAATTTCACTTGAACAGTCTGACAACACAAGAGTTATTGTGATACTTTTGTATCCATAAAACTCAAGTATGAATAATCCTGTGGTTTAGAGTATTTGATTTTGTTTAATAACATTACAAAGACATAGACTTCTGTTTATTTGTCACTTTTGCTGTTTATATTAAGAACTCAAACTTTATCTAGCAAATGAGTTATTTTTCTTTATAGCTTAATTCTATTGTAATATGAGTGGCTGCTAAGTAGTACAGGTCAACTTTGCCTTATACAAAATCCTGGGAACCAGATCTGTTTTCAGATTTGGAATGTTTTCAGATTTTGTAATATTTTTATATATACACATGAGATATCTTGGTGACACAACCCAAGTCTAGATGTAAAATTTATTTTAAATTTAAATTTTATATTCCTGAAAATCATTTTAGTCAGTTTTTTGCTATGCCTGTATTATGTGGGTGATTAAATGCATGAGATCAGTTGTGTAACTTTCCACTTGAATTATGTTATCACTCCCCATAATTTTTACTTTTCTTTTGAGATAAGGTCTCCTTGTATAGTACAGGCTAACTTTGAACTTGCTTCATTCTTTCAAATGCTGGGATAACAGGTGTGCACCATAACACACAGCCTTAATTTATACATTAACACATTTCAGATTTTGGATTTTTTTTTAGTACAATTGCTTAATCTTTGCATTAAAATACTTATCCCATTTTTGTGCTCCTTGTTTTTTGGGCATAACTCTGTAATCATGAAGTTAAGACTAACAAAATGTTGGCAGTTATTAAAGCTAAATATGAGATAAATAATGGTTTATTGTAATTCTCTGCTTTGAAAAGTATCAGCCATGACAACGAAAGTCTAATGTCACTAATATTGGCAGAAAGAAAATGATACTGGCAGAACATGAATACACTTCAATATAAGTGACAGCTGTTAGCAGGCGCTTTAAACGTAGTTTCTACTTCTGATACACAGCTGTAATTAGACTACATGAGAGATTTTTCTGATTTTCAAAATTTTGTCTAAGAGTCTTCATAATTAGATTTCTTAGGAAATGAAATATCTATAAATCTGAGGGGAGAAATAGTTGGAATTCATTTTATTTCCATACAGCTCTATCTTCTCCTGTGTAGATTGTGAGTAGGTACAGTATCAGTTCTATAAAGTCTTCCTAGATACTTTTATAGAGGAATTATTTTTGTTTTCTTCAGATGGAAATTGCATTCATATGGTAGACGGTGGAATTGTAGAAAAATTAATGGGCTTATTGGATAGACATGTGGTAGATGGAAATGTAACTGTGCAGCATGCAGCCCTGAGTGCTCTCAGAAACCTAGCCATTCCAGGTAAGATATAAAAATAGGAGGGAACTCTGTAGAAAATAAAATCTATCCTTGGGAGAAAATAGTTATTCTGTGTCATTTGTGTACCTTCCTGAATCAAGAAGAGGGGGAAAAAGGTCTTCAAATTGTTTGTAGTCTTTTTATTAATAAATAGATATCATAATGGTAATATTGTATATTAATGTCTCTAAATGATAAAGGATAACTGTAAGGAAAGATTTTTTAGAGTTAAGGAATATGCTTTTTGTAAGTAAATTAGCAATTTTAAAACTTCTTAACAAATTATATATGCAATTATTTGGAAATTAGGTTAAAAAATACAATTTTGTATGCTATACTCCTGTAAAAAAATAAGATAACACAGATACAACACCCAGTCCCATTCTTAAAATTTATAAGATCAGTAACAGGATTTTTTTTCTACATAGAAAAATAGAGAGTAAATGTGTGTTGAATTAAACATTTATTATCCAAGAGTTCTGACACCATTTTAACAATGATCTCTTTCTAGTTGTAAATAAAGCAAAAATGTTATCTGCTGGGGTCACAGAGACGGTTTTGAAGTTTCTTAAATCTGAAATGCCTCCTGTTCAGTTCAAACTTCTGGGAACACTAAGAATGTTAATAGATGCACAAGGTAAAAGAAATGCTTTCCCATGTTGCGTTAATGCATGTGATACTCCTTATATTGCCTCTGAGTGAAAAAAGATATGGTTTTTAGAGTTTAGAATAATCATAAAATTAAATGACAAATAAAAATTAAAAAGTATTGGTTTTAGAATGGTAGTCATTAATTCTCTGGCTTCTAGCTAAGTGGAAATTATAATGTATCTCTATTTGTACAAATAATCCAGGCTTTGAATTGGTTTATTATTGATCCCTCAGCATTTCAGTGTTTTGATTTTCCACATTCAGTATTTACTGTGTCTTCAAAGTCACATTTGGTAGTTTTGGAAAAGCAGTTTTCTATGTGCAGAAGTAAGAATTAAAATCCTGCTGTTTCTAAATTCTAAAACCTCCTATATTGATTGCTCAGTGTCTGCCTTTTATTTTGTTTTGTTTTGTGTTTTGTTTTTTGTGGTACCAGGGATTGAATTCAGGGCCATCTGCTGGCTAGGCAGGCACTTATGGCACTTAGCTTTCTCCCTGGCCCTGGAATCCGTTTAAAAATCCTTTGTTACAGTCTGGCAGAGTAGTGACAATACCAGTGTAAAGTCTTTTTTTTTTTTTTTTTTTTTTTTTTTTTTTTTTTTTTTTTTTTTTTTTTTTTTTTTTTTTGTATTTTGTATGAAAGGTTTCAACTTAATAGAAAAAGCCAAATATGTATTTGAGAGTATTTGCAGTTTCTGACTTAATAAAATTACCATGCTGTGTTTGGGGACATAAATTTTTCTCACATTCTTAACATCTTTAACTATTCTTTCAGATGATTGGCTATTAATGATTTCTTTTTGTTTGCCTTCTTTCCTACAGCAGAAGCTGCTGAACAACTGGGGAAGAATGTTAAATTAGTGGAACGGTTGGTGGAGTGGTGTGAAGCCAAAGATCATGCTGGTGTGATGGGAGAGTCGAATAGACTGCTATCTGCCCTCATCCGACACAGTAAATCAAAAGTAAGTTTCAGAGAAAACTGACCACACGACATTACAGTGGCCAGCGTTGTAGCTCCTACAGCATGAGCTTTTGTTTTTATATGTTATAGTAATACATTAACCAGACATTCAGAGGAAAGTGAAGATGGGGCTTTTTAAATTTAGTTTTGTTCCATCATAGTTCAAAGTAAGGCTTTGGTTGGGTATGGTGGCTTATACCTGTAATCCCAGCACTAAGAAGGCCGAGGCAGGAGGATCCCAAGTTTGAAGCCACACTGGGCTACTTGTATTACATAGCAAGACATTAGCTCTGAAAAAAATGGAAATTTTTCAGGGAAGTAAATCTTCAGAATAGAACAGAGATGGGTTCACATTTTTTATCTACTATTTAAATGATCCAGTGTCATCACATTAGGTATACTAATATATAAAAACTGAGGTAATACCTTCCTGTGAGTATTGTGAGGATTCACTAAGGTCAAGTCTACCAAGTGGTCCAGCTGATACCAAGGATATAAGAAGTGTTCACTAAGTGGAGGTTGCTGTTGCTCTTGACACTGTTTTATTTTCATCAACACCGCTATTACTATTATCCAATATCTCTGTGTTCTAGGTGCCAACTCTACCAGCTGTTGGTAGAAAGAAATTAAATGCAACTTAGGTGGTTTATGATACCTAGTATGTCAGCCCAGCATGGTGAATAAACTGAGAAGGATGTTTTAAAGATCACATAGGTGGGACTCCAGCCCAAAAAACTCAGTAGTTCATTTACTATGTAGATAATATGGGTATTCTTATGCTGTTTTCCAGGATGAACCTTTTGATTGTTGTACTTATACAATAGTATACAGATGCAGTAGTGATTGTATATAAGCAGAAAGTCACCTTACAATTGAAATTAACTGTTACTTATTTATAGAATAGGTAAAAAGATGTCAAGAGAAAAGAAAAGGTATTCCTTTAACTGTTTAAGTGTGTTTCATATAAGTAATAGACTTCACCATCGTAGCTGTCTCAGCCAGCTCGTCTCAGGAATGTTCCCGTCAGTATGATGCTATATCTTGAGATCGGCTGCTGGGGAAAGATTCTCATTACCTCTCTCTCCCCGACCAGCCCAAGAACCTGTGTGTCCTCATCAGCACCAACACAGGACCAAGGAGTGCATAAACAAGATGCCAGGGGTCAAGAAAGAACAGCAGAGTGATCCCACTTTATCACAACTCTTTTCTCAGGCATTTGTTCAATATAATGGTTAATATTTAGGCTCTTACTGTATAAATATTAAAATGTTATTATAATGAATTGTCTCATGAGGATCTAAATATAGAAAGAGAGCCAGGCGTGGTGGTGCACGCCTGTAATCCCAGCACTCGGGAGGCTGAGGCAGGAGGATCGGTGCGAGTTTGAGACCAGCCTGGGCTACAAAAAATAAATAAATAAACAAATATAGAAAGAGCTAGCAGAGTGTAGCTTAAATTCACATACCCTGTTTAGCTTAAATTCACATACCCTGTTTAAATTCACAGAGAGAGACTGACCACTGCTGCCTGGCTGGCCAGGCAGTGTCATAGAAGCAATAGTCTTTTACAGGTTAACTGGTACTCTGAGGAAGAAAAGGAAAAGAAAGCAGGGAAGGGCCTTTTCAAGTAAACAGCACATGTGTACAAAAGCACAAAGATACTGTATAGCGTGGAAGGAAACTGTAAATGCAGCAGTATTGCTCCAGCATGCAGTGGGAATGTGTAGACAGTGGCTGGAGAGGATAAGAATCGGAGACTAAAATGAGCAGTATGCTAAGAGAATGTGTGTGAATTTGCCTCAGGAGAAATGGGGCTTTTAAAGGAATTTAACTAGCAGAGTGCCATCATTTGATTCTTATTTACAAAGATGGCTTGAGAATTTGATGGAAACAAGTTTAAAAGTTAGCAAGAAAATATCCATGAGAGAGGATGAGCATCTCAATTAAAATGGTTTCAGGTTAAGCAATTTAAAGTTGTTGGGGGGACACCCACTCAGGACCCCCCTCCTGTCCCTCTCTCAGACAGGAGCTTTCTTTCCCTCAATAAATCTATTCTGCTCATTTAATAAATAAATAAATAAATAAATAAATAAATAAATGTAAAGTTGTTGATACTGATTAACAGTTTTGTCACACTCACATTTCACTGTTTCTTTTTGTGATTCACCTGTCAACTAGCAGTGGAAAGGAGGTGGACTTGAGAAAGGCCCACAGAGGCTTCCAGGATTTGGTACAGAGTCTTGCTACGCAGCCCAGGCTCATAGTGATCCTTCTGTCGCAGCCTGCACATGCCTGGTTTCAGTGGTCAGCCCAGAACATGGGGATTGGCACTCCACGCAGTGCTATGGATCAGACTTGGGTGCTTGCACTTGGCAAGCAGGCACTTAACTGAGCTATTTCTACAGCCAAAGATACGGTCTTACAGATTAATTTCCAGGTTTGGGTTTTGGCTCCAGCTTAGGTTGTGCTATTTGTCTAATAAGGCACAAAAGGAATAGGTACAGCTAATACCAATCACTTCCTTACACTCAGTTCCCTCTCCCATGCTTTTTGGCAGATTTTATATCTAAAAGTCCTTTAGTCTTTGAATCCTTTTGCTCCATTCCATGGGTATTCCCACCAATAGCTTAGAGTGCAGGCAAATCATACCTGTTTTACATTACAAATAAGAGAAACACATTTCTTGTGCATGAGTTTGAAACTCTTAGATAAAAGTCCTGTTACACATGATAGTAAGGCTAACAGAGTCACAATTAATTCTTTATGACCATGCAGTATCAATACAACCAATCCATTAAAAAACACAGTAATGTGTTCACAGGAAAATTTATCTCAACTTTTTAAGTAACAGTATTTTGGAGCCAAAACTATTCAAATGTCATAATATTAGGTTGAAATTTGGGGACTTTTACAGCTTTGTTGGTTTGTTTTGTCTTTTTGAGACAGGCTATTTCTACAGTTCAGGCTGGCCTGAGCTCACTTTGTAGTCCAGGCTGGTCTCAAGCTTGCAACAGTCCTGCCTCAGCCTCCAGAGTGCTGAGATGACAGGTGTGCAGTATCTCACCTGGCTATGAATTTCATGTATTATTAATTTCCCTTTCTCTCACCTAACCTTGTGCTGCCCTCACCAAAAAAAAAAAAAAAAAACTTCTAAGTGTCCATGTGGATCTTTTGAATACAAAAAATATGGCCTTATACTTTTTTAGCCCAATGTGTATATGTATCACAGTAAATAATTGGAAATTTTATAGGATTGTACCTTTATAGTCACAGTTGACTTTAGGTTTGCAATTAAGTACAAATGGGTATTTTTTCCTTTATCTGTCTGTCCTACAGTTGAAGATACACTACTACTAAGCAGCAGTAGTGATCATTGTTTATACACTTTTAATGATCAGAATCACATGGGTGTATTCTTACATAAGTTCCTGATCAGACGTATTTGTTTAAATTATTTTTAAAATTAAGACATTAACAGTGGAGTTGGTGGTTTCTTTTAGGCAGCAGTTTGGAAAATATCTTTTAAAAAAAAGTAATCCCCAGAAATGTTGTACAAAGCAAAAACGGCTGTATGATTAAGTTGATTACAGAAAGTCCCTCCTTTCCTTTACCTTTGTGATTCACAGGACACATTAGTAATATTGTAGTGAAGCTCCTTTCTGTGATCCTGTGGTTTACTAACCTTTTGACAAAAGATTGTTTTACAAATGGCACCTCATATTGTGCTGTACTTTGGAAAATCATGTTCTGCAATAAGATTTTAAAATAATTAAACACTAGGCACAAATTTGCCCCATTCCTATCTTTAACCATCTATTATGAATCACAGCTCTCGTATCTTTTCATACAGTTTTGGTTTATTGCCCATTTTGTGTAGATTCAGTTTGCTATCAGCACATAAATGTTTCTGATCTGAGATTAGAGAAGATTTTAATACCAGCAGCAACTTTTCAAACCTTCACGTTTCTACAGTCCCCTTTCAGTTATGCAGTTATTGGTCCTTTGGGGCATTAACCAAATAAGGTAGTGCAAGAATTTGATCATCTTTAATTCTATGACTGGAAATGGATCTGAAGTCACTAATGGCAAGATGGGAAGTTGTTTTAAAGATCTTGTTCCAAATTGCTATGTACCTGTGGTAACAGAAGAGTGCCATGCCTCAGAAAAAGCCCCGTAGTTCTTAGTACCAGGTTGCAGGCTGCCTGTCATGCTGTGGCCTCTAATGACAGCTTCCACGTTCAGGAAGTTTTCATCTCACCAGCCTACCACTTGGCCATATGTTTTCTGTACAGTGTGGCTTTGAGAAAGCACCAGCTTGACTTCTTACACTACTGCTTAGCAGCACTGTGGCCTTGTAGATTTTGAATATTTTTTATTTTAATTATACAGACCTTATGAGGTAAAGCTTGATAATTTGATACATGTATACACTGTAATGATAAGGTTAGAGTAGTTAACATTTGTCATATGTATAAAAAATTGATTAACCTAGTAACTACACATATTTAAGGGGAAAGGGATATATATATATAGATAGATATATATATAGATATAGATATAGATATATATATAATAAAATCAGAGTAATTGATATCTTTTTTCCTTATGTTTGGGTTTAAAACCTCTCAGCTCTTCTTATTCATTAAGTATACAGCAGAGTATTGTGAACTGTCATCCCTACCATGCTATCAAACATTAGAACTTAGCATTTCTAATTGTTTGGGTACCTTGTTATCCAGTCTGTTGGTATTCCTCAGCTTCAGTAATCCAACTCTTCCCAGCTTCTAGTAATCACTAACATTATTCCTATTGAATTTTACATTAGCTGCCGGGCGTGGTGGCGCACGCCTGTAATCCCAGCACTCGGGAGGCTGAGGCAGGAGGATTGGTGTGAGTTCGAGATCAGCCTGAGCTACGAAAGTGAGCTCAAGGCCAGCCTCAACTGCATAGTGAGACCCTGTCTCAAAAAGACAAAAAAAAAAAGAATTTTACATTAGCTATGAGAGACCACATGATATTTGGTTGCTCTTGATAGTATATCAATCTTTTTTAGAATTTTTTATTCTTTTATTTATTATTTTTATTCTTGTTTCAGAACCTTTGTTTATTGACTCATTTTTATGGCTGGCTCAGCCCGCCACAAGGGCAGGGCGGGAGCAGCATGTGGTGCTGGGGATCAAACCGCAGTCCCTGAAGCCACCCAAGCTTCCCCAAGCAGGCACTTTAGACCACTGAGCCATCCCACCGGGCCCCTATCAATCTTTTTATGGCTACATAATACTATATTTTGGATATATATCATGTTTTCTTCATTCATTCATTCACTAATGAATAACTGAGTTGGTTCCCTATAACTGTTGTAAATAGTACAACAACAAGCCTGATCACATAAAGTAGGGTATCTGATATTCTGAGATCATTTTCTTTGCACATGTATGCACCCAGATCTGTCTCCTGGTGGATCTGTTTTTAATTTATTTAGCAACCTTCAGTATGTTCCCTTGATAGCTATACAATCTACACTCCCACTAGCAGTGTATGAGTTCCCTTTTTTCCATATTATTAGTAACATTGTTATTTTAATAACCATTCTAACTGAGATGAACTGATCTCTATAGTGTTAACATGCTATTGAAGTTGAGCATTTTTTAATAAATGTGTTGGCCATTTAAATTTCTTCTTTAGAGAAATATGTATCATATTCTTTAGCTATTTTAATTGAAGTATTTCCCCCATATTTTCTTCTAGTAGCTTCACAGTTTTTTGTCTTTGATCCACTTTGAGTTGCTGTCTGGTAGCTATGGCATCATGCTGCAACAGGCTGTTAGCAATAAAAGGTTCATATCACTGCTGTAGGGTAAAAGGTAGGAGTCGAGTTTCAGTCTTCTGCTTGTGAATATTCCAGTTCTATCGCCATTTATTGAAGAGACTTCTCTTTTACAATATGTTTTTGGACATTCTTGTCAAGAATTGTTTGGCTGTAAACACATGGAATTACTTCTAGACACTCTGTTTCATTGGTCTATTTATCTGGTTGTTTTTGGTTTTTGGGTTTTTTTTTTTTTTCTGTTTTGTTTTGTTTTGTTTTTAATATTAGAATCATGCTGTTTACCTTACAGTAGTTTCACAGTATGTTTTGAAGTGAGAGTAGCTTTGACTATTCAGGATTATTTGTGCTTCTGTATAAATTTTAGGATTGCTTTATATAGTCTTGCAAAGAAATCATAATCTTTGCCTGTAGGCTGTACATATACTTGGTGTGACTTCCTTTCTTGATCAGTATCTTAGTTACTTTTCTGTTATTACTGAGATAAAATATTTTATACCCAAAGATAATAGGGGGAAAGTATTTAGTACGCATTTTGTAAAGTTTCATAATTGGCTGGCATCCAATGCAGGATGGCATATGGCAGAGGGACGATAGTTTGTGAAAGTGGAAGACAGCAAAGTCATCTGACCATTAGTGTCTTTCTGCCCCTTTTATCTTCTATCCAGGCTTTTGGGAGTGGGGCAGAGCCAATCCACTATGGGCTGATCACCTATCCTTAATCACAGCATTGCACACATACTCATTCAGTCACCTCCAAACAAGGCCCATCTAATATTGCATGAGACTTGGCGGGGGAAATCTAGATATAAACCATAACAGCCAGTAAATACTATACTCGTCCATGTCAGAAATATCTGGACTTCAAGTGTAAGATCCTTGAATGGGAATCACAGCTGGTAGTTCAAGAAGGGTTTGGTGTCCTTGCAGGTAGGATTTACACAGACGGATGACTCAGTCAACGGCTTGGAGTCCAGCTCATTTAATTGGTTGTGTGAATGCAAGTGGATTTCCATGAAGAGACTATACTTTTGATGTTTTTAAACTCCACACTCACTGGCTAAAGCCTGAGAGTACTTGATAATACTTCATACAACATTTCAGCGAAATCACTGGTAAATTTTGTTCTTCCTCCCTCTCTCACAGAGCCCTTTGCTAATTTCATTGGTTTGTGGGCACAAGCAGATCATTGGGCCAGTCATAGAGTGCCAGACATCCTTCACAATTTTATGCAGTGGCACATCCACTTAAGGATAGGAGTACTTTCTGCTGGGCACAAACATGGGCAGTGGGAAACATTACCTTGCTTCTCTTCCCAAGCAGAAAATGATGCTGTTCTTTCAGAATATGGTCTACAGAATACTGGATGAGTATGGGGTCACACTTATCAGTAGTGTCTCAATTTATTATTGGCTTTTTTCCTCACTAAAAAAGGAGTACTTACTGTACTCCAGATACTGAGTGAAAGCAACAGTCTTTCCAGTCCATTTCCCATCTCTTCATTTGCTCTTTCTGTTAAAGGGTGGATAAGTCAACATTTGATATAGTATTTGTGACGGGCTGTTTGAGTAGAAATCTTGCTGAGCAGCTTTACTGGGCCTTCTTATCTGGAAAGCCACATCTTGGGGGATCTT
Source organism: Myocastor coypus (assembly GCA_004027025.1). Taxonomy (NCBI): domain Eukaryota; kingdom Metazoa; phylum Chordata; class Mammalia; order Rodentia; family Myocastoridae; genus Myocastor; species Myocastor coypus. The sequence continues at coordinate 75,288 of PVJA010000085.1, read as the reverse complement.
TTGGGGTTTGATATTTAGCAGTTTATATTTTGAGTATGAAATGTCCTGAGATCTCAGCTCAAGAAGATCCTTAAGTAGTAGTCATGAAGTTCTGTAACAGTTTCAGAGATTCTTAGCATTAGCATTGATATTCCAACTGCTGTGTTCTACTTCTCTAGTTGAACTTGGAAGTTCTGCACTTTGAACTGCTTGAGTTGTTTCTATGGTGGCTGCTACTGGATTCCTACCCTGCTGGCACTTTGTGAGCAACAGGCCCTTGAACTTGTCATGCATCAGGCCCTGATGGAACAGAGCACCCACAGATTATAGGGTTCTAGCTCCCAGAACTGCAGCCATCTTTGTACCACCCATATTTAATTCTTAAATTTGAAAAATCACATTGATTTAAAAATTACTTTGAATTCTCTATAAAGTTCAACCGTTGAGAAGTTTGTACTGACTCATGAGTCCCATTTGAGTCGCATGCCGAATATTCCTGTTCTGTACTTTAAAATTTGTTACCTATGAAATTGATATTTTTCTTTACCCTTTAAAATATATTCTTCAGTTATTAGGCTAAAAACTTGGTTAAAAAGATAATTTGCTCATTCATCCAAGAAGTTATTTAAATCCTGTATTGAGAGTACTTTAATGACACAATAAAGAAAAATTTAGGTGAGTCTGGTTTTGCCAACCTGCAGTCTTAATTAATCTCCAATCCAGTCACATTTTGTTGTGATCCAACTATATTAGCTTTTAACAAAGTCTTAAAACATTTGTTTCAGTAATCAGGGACAAGTTGGCTATATATGCTAAATAGATGAAATTATAACCATAGATCATTTGCTTTAGTTTTTTACATACCAGTACTCTTTCTTTTCTCTTTTCTTTTCTCTTCTTTTCCTTTCCTTTCTTTTTGCCAGGGTCTTGCTATGCAGTTTAGGCTGGCCTCATGCTCACTTTTATAGGACTAGGCTGGTCTCAAACTATAACGATCCTCCTTTTTCAACCTCCCAAGTGCTAGTATTACAGGGGCACCACCACACCCTGTCCTGGGGCTGGCACAGCATTCGGGTCTGGGGATTGAACTTGAGACTTTGTACTTGCCAGGTAGCTATCTTCCCAGCCCCACCAAAACTCAGTTTTCAAGAAGTAGAAACAACATTTATTGAAACAGTTGGAGAGAGGACAGGCATCTTAAGATGAAATACTCAGATATGTTATGGGAAGAACAATGAAAAATAAGTTTTGCTGAAATTTAAGGATGGGATTATTCATTTCTGATGTACAGACCTCTTCATTCCTTGCTATACTACTACAGTGGACTTTCAGGGTGACTGAAAGGTCCAAGGATTTCCCTGTGCCTCTGTAACATCTTACACTCTTCTTTACTCTTCTTTACTTTGTGTTTTTTACATAATACTTTCTAACAGTAAGAGTTATGATTGAAATAAACTCACTAAGTAAGCCATAATATATGAGAAGGTTAGAAAAGAGTTTTTTTTAAAGGCAGTCTCTCATCTTTCTAGGAAAGGTTAGTGGAAAAAGACAGGTTTAGGTTTAGGTTCCCATGAAACTCAATGCTTAGACACCACTGAACACAGCCTGGACTCATAGTGAGTCTCCTGTTTTCAGCCTCCCCAGCACTGGAATAACAGGCATGTGTCACCAATTGGTGGCTGGCTCAGTCTGGCGTGGCATGTAGTTCTGGGGATTGAACCCCGGTCCCTGTACTTGCCTCAGCAGGATATTAAGTCTGCTGAGCTTTCTCACTGGCCCTCTCCTGATTTCAGTGTTTGGTTACAAAACAAGTTTGGGCACCAAGCAAAGAGTTCCTGTAAATCTTAAAATATAGGTAAGATGAAAGCATAAAAGAAACCTTTCCTCAAATATTTACTTAATTTGGAAAATAGTCATAACTTTGTACCATTTAGCCAACTTGAACAGGATATATTTTTTAAGTATCAAGAGCTTCAGATTTCTAACAGCAAAAATTAGCAAAGAAATTACTTACAAAGTTTTCTGAATTAATCTGAATTCTGTGTCAACAAAGCCCTCATGGGATTAAAAATAGAATGGTTTCTGGAAATAAATGTGGGTCTTGCTTTTTTTTTTTTTTTATCCCCAATCTAACTTTTTCAGTACATCCCTATATGTTCATTGCTTTCTATGTAGTAACTTTGTCAGTCATACACTTACATCATCAAGTGGCACTGTTGAAACCACAGTAATAATAGCTTGCTGCACTAGTGGCACAAAGTCAGTGTTGGTGCTCACAGTGAGGACCTTCGTGTATTGTGTCCCTTGCTTTGGAAACAGCTTGGGCACCATGGACATGAGGGGAGAAAAAAGATTTGGATGAAAGTTCTGCTCAGTCCTTTGACATGCAATTCAGCTGTCATATTTGTTAGAGTTAATCAAGGCACTTTTTAAAAATCATTTATAAAAACTGTAAAAAAAGAAAAAGCCAGGAGTGGTGGCTCACGCCTGTAATCTCAGCACTTGGGAGGCTGAGACAGGAGGATCAGTGTGAGTTCGAGACCAGCCTGGGCTACAAAAGTGAGCTCAAGGCCAGCCTCAACTGCATAGCAAGACCCTGTCTCAAAAAGACAAAAAAAAGGGGGGGGGGGCGGTGAGATGGTTCATTGGTCTAAAGCACCTGCTAAGGAAAGCTTAGGCAACTGCAGGGACCACAGTTTGATCCCCGGCACCACATGCTGTGCCAGCCCCACCCTCAGGGTAGGCTGAGCTGGCCATTAAAAAACAAAAAACAAAACAAAACAAAAAAAAACTGTAATCACAGGATCTGGCACTGTCATAAAATTATTAAAACTCTTAAAATTGTGAGTTGTACAGATCCTGAGGGAGGTCAGCGTTTAGGGTAGCAGTGTTTTTATATCTTTGGGCTGGTAGCTTCCAGGCTTCTCTTATTCCATGTGAAGTACAGTGGTCTTTTTCATTAATACAATGTAAATGGACATCTTTTGATGAATTTATTTAAAGCAAAAATCTTTTGTAAAGAAAAATTTATAGTTAAAATGAAATTAATCATCCTAGACACTGTTACTAAACTACCAACCTAACAATGAATTGACTGATTGTAATGCAGTTTTTTTATGTTTAGAATTGAATTTATAATTTTGTGGCATTTATTTATTGTAGGATGTAATTAAAGCCATTGTACAGAGTGGTGGCATCAAGCATCTAGTTACCATGGCAACTAGTGAACATGTAATAATGCAGAATGAAGCCCTTGTTGCTTTGGCACTAATAGCAGCTTTAGAATTGGGTAAGTGCTTCAATGACAAATTTATTTTCTTCTGTTCCTATCTTGGATGAAGGAAGCACAGTTTTTAAGTCAGAATCTTTGCTGGAAGTGTGTCTAAATAATTTTAAACAGGTTTTTACCACAGTTGTTCTTTTGGTTGTGTTTCTGGTAATACTGAGGGTAATGCTTAATGGCTAGTTTGACTTTTAAGTAACATCTTAAGTTATAGCCTCCTTCCGACTCTTCTACACTGAGGAACACTGCTGAATTTTAATAGAAGCTGAGAACTGATTGGAGGGAAGAAGTCTCTGCTCTCATTGATAGACAGGTAGTCCTTCCAAAGGACTGCCCTGCCCGGGATTACAATGCCCAAGAGGGAAAAAAAGCAATCCACACATACCAGCAAGAGCTTCTCGGGTAGGGGTGGCAAAAAGCCCAGCATTATATGAAAAGTTAATACTGTTACCCAGAAGCCTGATAAAAGCCTTCAGACTTTTTATTAATAACTTTATAAAGCCTACAGGGTCTACATTCTGTTTTGACCCTGAGGCCCCAGAAAATCTACAGGTTATAGATGCATCCTTCATTGCACAAGCAGCACCTGTTGTACACAAGAAAATCCTGTCTGATAGACATACCCATACCTTCTGGTCAAAGACCAATCAGTGTACACTGGAGAAATAAATGGCTAGTCAGACTAAAGATAAGGATTCTCAGATACTTCAAGCTGGATCACAGGACAACTCTTTCTGTCTGAAGGACTCAAAACTAGGACAGACTGGGCTTTCTTCATCTGTATTGGTAGCCAACCTTTGGCTTTGATAGACAGTGAAACAGAATACTCTTAATCTGTTGCCCCTCTGTTAGAAAAGAAAATTAAGGGCCGACCAAATAGCTCAGCAGATTAAAGTGCCTGCTTAGGCAGATGCAGGGACCCTGTGCACTGTGTTGGCCCCGCCCCTGAGCCCCACTCAGACTGGGCATGGTGGTGTGTGCCTGTGATCCCAGCACTTGAGTCTGAAAAGAGGATTTGTGTAGTGAGACCTCATAAACCCTGTACTAAATATATTTAAAAAGAAAAAAAAAAAGCATCCCTGGGGCAATTGGTACCTTTTCTCCCAGCATGAACTTGCACCTGGAAGGAAATCATATCACACATGAGTTCTACTTGTAGTGCATAATCCCACTTCTGCGGGAGAGGCATCTAAGTTGCCCACAGGATATTACAGGAACAGGAAGTTATGAGGTCTAACTCCCAGGGACAAGAGTTAACTGATTCAATGCTTTGAAAACTTTAGTTTCCTAGGCATATATCCTTGCAGGCTGTTTGATGTTACTAAGAAAGTATCATTATAAGTGTTTGTATATTAAAACAGCATTTTAAAGTGCTGTTTCATGTGCTCTGAAAGAAAGCTTTATAACCACAACTCATATCTTCCACTCTGCCCCTAAGCCTAGAAACCTCTAATCTGCCTTTCATTTCTAAAGCTGTCATTTTAAAATGTTACCAGTTAGGTCACAAATTGTTTTTGCAGGGGGATGGCTCTTTTTTCCTGCTGCATAATTCAAAGAGTCATCTAATTTCTTGTATTAGTTTATACCATGTGTAGAGTTTCATGGTGCATATGTACTGGTTTATTTATGCAGCTGCCATCTAAGCTATTTCTAGTTTGGGGCTTTAAAAAATGAAAAACTGCCCTAAATTTTTTCCCTAAATATTTGAGATCATACCAAATTCTTTTCTTTTCCAAAATGAATGTACCATTTTGTAACCCCATCAGCACTGTGAGTGACCAGTTTTCTCATCTTTGCCAACATTTTATATTGTGACTGTTTTTTAGCTGTCTGACAGATATATTATGATCTTTTTGTGATTTTAATTACCATTTCCTTAATGGCTAATGATACTGAACATCTTTCTATGTACTTATATGCCACACATATTATTGGTGAAACCCCTATGTATATCTTTTTCCCATTTTCTAATTTTTTTTTTAACTGTTGATTCTTGGGAACTTTTTATTCTAAAGTAGTAAGTCTATGATCCATTCTGAGTTATTGTCTGTATGACCTATAAAATTTAGGTCAAGGTTCTTGTGGGACTAATTGATCTAATTACTACTGTTCACAAAGCTGTCTTTAACTGAGTTGTGCCATTATCAAAATCAGTTGAGCATATATGTATGGGTCTATTTGAGGATTCTCTTTTCAGTTTCTTTGATCTATATATTTCTGTATTTTATTAGTAATATTACACTTTAATTACTGTATACCTTACATTATATAAAAGCTTTCTTCCAGTTTATCCTTTTTCAAGTTTTAGATGTTGTAAAGCGTGTGGCTTTTTGTGTAAATTTTCATATAACCTTGTCTTTTCAGAGGAAAGTTTTTATAGGATTTCAACAGGAATTTCATGGAATTCCCAGCTATGTAAAATTCATACTAAAATATATATGCAGGAAATTTAAGAGATTTTTATGTAAGATATGCTTCACAGTAATTTGGGATTGGTAAGAATAAATGGATGGAAACAAGATTGGCCATGATTATAGAGACAGTATAGAGGATGTTTTAGTGTTGTTAGACCTAAACTCATAAAATATCAACAGAAATGTGGTTGTCTATTCAGAGTATGATTCGATGTTATCTAATTGTCTTTTTTTTTTTTTTTTTTTTTTTTTTTTATGTAATGGTATACCGTCGGACTGGGCAGCTTGGACTCAAAGCGATCCTTCTGTTTTGCCCAGACTTAGTCGCCTGCTCAGCGACCCCAGGGGCAGGCTGGTGCAGCATGCAGGACCAGGGATTGAATCCTGGTACCTGTGCTTGCCAAAGCAGGCACTTAGTCCACTGAGCTATCTCATACTTGTCCTTTTTGGAAGGTTTTTACCTATGTTTCTAGAAGAGAAAGCAGTGATTAATGATTAGTATGCTGGTTCTGGGTTTATCCACAGTAATATAACTTGAGCTTTGTTCCGTATCCTAGGCATAGCTGAGAAAGATCTAGAAAGTGCTAAGCTTGTACAGATTTTACACAGACTACTAGCAGATGAGAGAAGTGCTCCTGAAATCAAATATAATTCCATGGTCCTGACATGTGCTCTCATGGGATCTGGTAAGTGTATCTTCATCTAATGCCCATTAATACAGCATTGTTGTTAAATATTAAATGTACAGTAATACTAAGTACTGACTTTGCATTTAAAAAGCATTAGACGAAACAGCTATAATAATTGTATTCATTTTTATTTTTTCATTGGAAGGGACAGTGCTTATAATGTTTGAGCAGTTTTGCATCCCTTTATCTGGTAATCTGAGCAACTACATGGAAGATAACAATATGTTATATAATAACCATTGTTAATTTCCTATCTTGCTTTGAAATTCTGTATCATTTTTATTTTTTCTCTGTAAAATAAAATGTAAAACATTGGAAATCAATTTATGGAAATGAGATTACTTTTACACAAAATATTAACAAAAGATTCTCATTACTAGAAATTCCATAAAAATAGGTAAAAATTGTTTGAGAATGTCTTAATTTGCTTCATTCCTGAAAAATACTCTCCCTGAACAGGATTCTGGGTTCATAGTACTTTTTTCTGTTCTTGAAAAAATGTTGTGCCAATTTTTTCTGGCCTCTTCTAGCATTCAGGATCTCTGTTAAGAAATCTATTGTGTTCCTATTTGTTTTTCCCCCTGAAGGTAATGTCATTTCTGTCTCTCAAAACTTTCATTTTCTTCATTAATTCTCAGAAGTTTGACTGTGATGTACTCTAGTATAGATTTTTTTTTGTGGAATGGGGATTATCCCATGTGAAGTTTGCTCAGATTCTTGAATTTGTAGAGTTGGAGAGCTTTTAGCCTGATTTCTTCAGGTGGTTTCTAGTCCAACCTGTTTCTTATCTCATTCCTACGTCTCTGACAACACAAATGTAAGCTCTCTGGCCATAGTCTTACAGGCTTTAACCATTTTTTTTCTTTCCCATTTTTTTTTTCCTTCCGTTAATTAAGAATATTTCTGTTTTAAAGTTCACTGATTATTTCCTCTGTTCCCTCCATTCTTTTGTTGAACCTACTGAGTTTACTCCAGTTACTGTTCTCATATAATTATTTTTTGTTTCAAGATTTTTGCTTGTATCCTGTATTTTTGCTTGTATCTTGTATTTTTGTTTCTTCCTTATATCTTCTGTTTCCTTGCTGAAATTTCCTAGCTTTTATAATCTGTTTTGAGAGTATTCATAGTTGTTTGTTACAGTCAAAATTGTTTTGTTACTGTATTAACCATTTTTAGGTGTGTCCCAGTGACAGTAAGTACATTCATGTTACTAGGCAACTATGACTGCATATTCACCAGAGTATTTTCCTAAATTGACACACTGTCTTGTTGAGCTATAATTTCTCATTTACCCTTATTCCTGCCTCTGACTGCCATGGTCCGTTTTTCATCTCTGAATTTCATCTATTCTGGGTATCTCATGTAAGCAGAGTGATAAAATATCTGTCCATCTGTATTTGGCTTACTATACTCAATATATATATATATATATATATATATATATATATATATATATGTATATAATCAGTAATGTAACACATGTCAGAATTTCATTTCTTACTTTAAGGCTCAGTGTTCCATTATATGTGTATGTCATATTTTGTTCATTCCTCCACTAGTACACATTTGGGTCGTTTCCATCTTTTGGCTTACTTATGAATAATGCTGTTGTTAACAGTGGTATAAAAATGAAATAAAAATTTCTGCTTTTGGTTTCTTTTGGTTATATACACAGAAGTACAATTGCTGGATCATCTGAAAATTCTGTGTTTAATTTTTTTAAGGAAATGCTGAACAGTGGTTGAGTCATGTAACATTTCCACCAGCGGTACACATGGATTCCAGTTTCTCAGTGTCCTCACCACCACTTGTCATTTACTATTTTTCTGCTAATAACCATTTAAATGTGTGTGAGCTAGTATCTTACTGTGATTTTTTATTTATATTTTATTTGGTCAGTAATGTTGGGGACATTTTCATGTGCTCACTGGTCATATTTATAAATCTTTTTATGGAAAAATGTACACTCAAGTAATATCTCATTTTTAAATTCTGTTTTTTTGTTTTGTTTTGTTTGAGTTGTTAGTTGCAATCAAAGTACACAGTGTTCTTTGATGCACAAAATTTTTTATTTTGATGAAATCCACTTGGCTCTTTTCTTTTGTTACCTGTACTATTGTTATCATATTCAAGAAATCATTGCTGAAACTCTGTCATAAACTTCTAATTTTATTTTTCATGCAGTATAAGGTAAGCGTTCCATTTAGTTTTTTGCACATGCATGTTCAGTGTATTCCACACCATATGCTGACAATATCCTTTCAGCTTCAGGGGTCTCAGGTGCCTTCCTTAAAATCTTCAACCACACATGTGGTTGGTCTGTGTAATACTGTCTTGTAGGCTTGAGATCCCTTGAAATTTCATAGTAATTTTAGGATAATCTTCTTTCTTTCTACTAAAAATGTTGTTGTACATATCATTCACAAGCTCAAACCTGACAGTTTGAGCTTGCTGATTAAATACTAGAATAAGCTATTGGAACTCATTGTTTGTAATAGTTTCTTGGAATCTTAGCAGAAGTCCTATATTTTCCTATAATTAAGGTTAAATAAAGCAAGAAAGTAAAGGAAATCTGAAAAGGATCCCAGTATCACAGAAATTTGTTAAAACATGTATAAGTGTAAACTCTTCATTTTCCATAAAACTAATTTGAAACAGATTCTATAGTTTTGCAATAAATGATTGAACTTCATGTTTGAATTTAGTAAACCTTGGACTATAGAATTCAATTCTTTTAAAAAATTAATAAGTATAATTTTTTATTTATTACAATTTTTATCAACTGCTATGAGTTTTTTTATTTTATTTTTATTTTATTTTATTTTATTTTATTTTATTTTTTATTTTATTTTATGTGCAGCTGCTAAGAGTTTTTTTTATTTTTCTTCAAGAATTGCACCTAGTTTTATAGCTCCGTTTCTTCAAAATACACCTTTTGGATATTTTTTAGGTAGATAATACAGTAAGATTAGAACTTCTTCGTGCCTATTGGAATTCCAATTCTAGGGAGGCTATAAACAGGCAGATCACTACAAGTCCGATATAGTAGTGAGACCCAGAACACCTGTAGACCTTCTGCTAAATAAGTACAAGAAAATAGAACTTCGTACCATAAGGCCTATTACCTTGCTTTTGTCTTCTAGAATCTTTACACAAAGAAGTACAGGATTTGGCCTTTCTGGATGTTGTATCTAAACTTCGCAGTCATGAAAACAAAAGTGTTGCCCAACAGGCCTCTCTCACAGAGCAGAGACTGGCAGTGGAAAGCTGAGAACTGCACTCCCCAACACATGGCATTTTCCAGCTCTGATCCTATCTTGATCCTCTATCCACCTGCCTTCTCCCCTCAATTCTCTACTACATCACTTGTGCATGTGTGTAACATTCCAATATCAATTGAAGACTGCTGTAGGTACCTACTTAATAAGATTTCTAAACACAACTGTCCAGCAGGTCTCTACCCATACTTGTTCTCTTGTACTACTGTTGCTTGAGCTACATTAAGTAGAATGTGCATGTTGTAGTCCTTTGATGATGTAACTTGATACTACATAATAACTTGGTCCTCACATGTGCTAAACTACGTGATAATGTACTGGTAAATTAGAAACAGGATGTAGCAAGGTCTGTCTAGCTTAAAGATGAAGTTGAATAGTAAAAATAGCTCCATTTTTGGTGCTTAGGAAGCACAGTGACCAGCCCGCCCCACAAAAAAAAAAAAAAAAAAAAAAAAAAAAATTGAAAAAGAAAACTATGGCTGCTCATTCATTAGTCTTGCCTACTAATGTCCAGCCCATGGTACCTAGCATTAAATGAAATTCCTGTGCTCCGACTGTATGCTGTGGTTCTATCTTTTTCCTAAGTGCGTAAATTGTTACAACTGCCACAGACTTGGCAAGACTTCATGAGGTGTGATTCCATATTTAATTGACAAGTAGCCCAATGTTGAAAATATTTGTAGTTTTCAGTGTGATTAGAACCAAGATGTTAAAGAATCCCTATAACACTGTATCATTTTGCCTGTATTTTAGATTCTAATATATGTATAATTCCACCTCAGAACTTCATCTGTTGTCAAGCACTTGTCTCTAAAAAGTCATTTGGTATTTGTTTTCGACTGAGTATAGTCCATTGGGAAACGATTTTTTTTTTTTTTTTATCACTCATATTGAAAGCAGGAAATTTCATCTTTCATAGTCTGTTTAGGAGGGAAGAGAAAGAATAAGTTGCCAGTAATAAAGAGAGGCAGATTAAAAGCCATAGTAGCCAGTCCAGTGCATTCTACAGACAGCATCATGCCAATCACAGTTGCAGTTTTTCACCTACACTTTTGAACCTGTGACTCTTACAGGCTAGAAGAAAGCCAAGACTCAGAAAGATCCCCCTTAGCAAAATACAGTGCACTCTTCACTCCCACTCCCACTACCACCACCAAATGGGTTTTTAGAGCCTTGACATGGTCTTTGTAAATTAAATCAGACATCTCTGCGATCTCCTTGTGTTCAACTGACACAAAGTTTGACCACTACTGGCCTCATGGGGAGGGCAGGGTATTTCCCCACAGGACTGGAGAGGGCAGGATGGGCAGCAGAGGAGGCAAGAGCCTCTTCCCCTCCAGCAAAGCCCCCCCACCCCACCCCATCACTAGGCAATCTGAGCTAGAGTTCTGATGCTAGAACAGCTATAATTGAAGACTCAGTCTTTTGACTCTTTCCATGATGTCCAAATAAGGGACTATTATGAGTACTTAATGGTATATGTACTGTGAGAATGACTTTGTTTATTGTCTTTCTGCTGGGCTGGATAGTGGACTATATTTTGTTAGGTTTTGAAAGACATCTGTAATGTTGCATAATAGACTTCCATATTAATAACTTAATAAATAGTATATCAAACTATAATAGCATCACTTGATTTATTTCTATATTTCATTTGTATTTCCAGCTCCTAGGACAGTGCATGATCACTGTTAGTGCTCCATATATGTTGAAAGAATGAAATTTTACTTCCATGAAATTTCCAGGTTGCCTGAACTAATTTCAGATAGACTAGTTGATAAGAGAATCTAACACTTTAGAGAGTCTATAGCTTGAGATAAATATTTTAATAGTAGAGTCTATGACAGCAGTAAACCAATCTTTACAACAGAAATATCCTAAAATCAAAGATTTGAAGAAAAGTCATCATCTGGGCCAGCTGCCAGAAATCAGCTCACTTTTATGCCAGGAGGGCCCATCCACAGTAAAATGAAGTGCAGTTTTCAGGAGGGTCAGAAGGGTGTGCCTGTGAGCCTGGCCATCAGTAGAAGAACACATCTGCTACTGTCCCTCATCACCTACCTCTACTTACTCCTGGTTCTAGGAGCCACAGTGAAATTGATTTGCTACCCATGATGAGTACATTTTAAAGGGAAGGAGGAGCAAGCAGCACAAAGAAGCTCTCCTGTTCACTTGAGTCTAGACACTGGAATGAGATGCCCTAGAATGTTCCCTTCTCCCTCAGTTCCATTACCACTTTGGAATCTTGCTGACTACCTGCCCAGAATTGTAACTTTGTGCATCAAGAAAAAGTAATCAGGGGCCCAGCAGAATGGCTCAATGGTCCAAAGTGCCTGCTTAGGAAAGCTTGGGCAGCTGCAGGGACCCTGGTTCGATCCCCAGCACCACCTACTGCGCTAGCCCTGCCTGCAGGGCAGGCTGAGCCATAAATAAATAAATAAATAAATAGATAAATAAATAAATAAAACAAAGGTTCTGAAACAAGAAAAAAATAAAGTAATTCTTTAAAAAAAGAAAAAGTAATTATACATTGGCCCAGAATCCAGTGTTTTCCTTGATCACATTTTGAGCATACTGTGATAAGAATGGTAGCACTGTGTCTGGAAGAAGACTTCAGTTTTAAAGTGATTACTCATGAATAAATTGTAGCTTTGTATGAAGCTTTGATGTGAATTGATCTATAGAAGTCTGTGTGAAGAATTTAAGAGCGCTTTTGAGCTGGGCGTGGTGGTGCACACCTGTAATCCCAGCACTTGGGAGGCTGAGACAGGAGGATAGGTACGAGTTCGAGACCAGCCTGGGCTACAAAAGTGAACTCAAGGTCAGCCTGAACTTCATAGTGAGACCCTGTCTCAAAGAAGACAAAGCCGGGCATGGTGGTGCACACCTGTAATCCCAGCACTTGGGAGGCTGAGGCAGGAGGATTGGTGCAAGTTTGAGACCAGCCTGGGCTACAAAAGTGAGCTCAAGGCCAGCCTCAACTGCATAGTGAGACCCTGTCTCAAAAAGACAAAAAAAAAAAAAAAGTGCTCTTGGGATCGTGAAGCTTTTTTAATTCCAGTCAGTGTACAAGGACATTTACATAGGTGAGCATTACCTTTTGTTCAGCCATTACTACAGCCAATAAACTAAAACTCAGACCTAAGGAACCACATAGCATTTGAGTTACCGAAATATGTTGAAAAGCACATCATGGTTGGGATAAATCAGCTATAGCCAAGAAGGATAAAGGTATTTACCACACACAAATGTGGTCTCTTCACATGCCTGTGTGGATGCCTTGTGCTTCCGAAGTGTGTGTACTGTAGATAGCCACTGAAGTGTGACAGTGCTATTTTAAAAGTATGATGCAAAGGAAAGCGTGGTCCCTGGGTATCCCTGAGCAGTGGCCAGTCCCGTTTATTACTGCTTTCTCTGGCTTTCTTCAGGATCACAAACTCAGTACTCCCTATTTTCTATGGTTTTTGTGACAAAACTTCAGGCTATTCCCAGGCAGATAGGACAGGCCCTGCCTGGTCCTTGCCACAGCACTGCACTCCCTCCCTCAGCTCTTTGGGACAGTGGGGTACATGGGAGTAGCTCAGTTATGCTTTCATTACTTGTACTAAGTCAGCATAAATAAAGACTATGATATGAGGAATTCTTAGTATAGAACTTAGACCAAAGTTTTTTAGCTGTGGCCCCAGAGATTATATTCTAACACTGCCTGCTATTTGTAACAGTAAATAAGACCTTAATATCACAACAACTCCCTTTATATGCTGTATCCAAGCTATTTTTCAACCAAACCAAAGTCATGTAGCTCTGGTGCCTGCACACTTCCACCTGTGCCCTCTCTTCTGGCTTTTCCTGCGTACCCACGTTGCTCTAATTAGCCAGGGAGAGGCAGTGTTCTGGAACCACATGGGAAGGACTGGGGCTGCCCACCTGGTAGCATGGCTCACTGCTGCCTCCAGGGAGCAAGCAGGTGTTGGGGCGTTGTCAGCTCAGGTGGGAGAGGGATCCAGCCAGGTGAGAGCAGCCTGGGTCCTCACTGGTTCTTGGTCTTACTGACATGCACCACCTCACACAGCCAGAACCACATGCAGTGTGTGCAATCAACGTTGGTGACATGGATAGATAATTCCCTGTTTTAGAATTAAATGAAAACAAACTAGCTAGATTTTTTAATTTTTTTATCTTCAGGATAAAGCCTAGTTCTATTATACATTGAAGTCTCTTCAGGTTTGGAATTTGGTTTTGGGGGGGGAGTTTTTTTGTTTAGTTTTGTTTTGTTTTTGAGGCAGTTTCACTGTATATCCCAGGTTGGCCTTGAACTCATCCTGTCTGAGCCTCCCAAGTGCTGGGATTAAAGGCTTACACTACCACATCTAGCTTTTTTCTTTTTTTTTTAAATAACAGCATTTTAAAGCTTTTTTTTTTTTCTAGTTTTACCTTTAGAAATGTTAAAGCCTTGACCCACACTCTCAATATATGTTACTTTTTTATGTAAAAACAGAGTATTCAAAAATACATAATTTACATCATTGAGAGGCAACACCACCCTAGTAATTACACCATCCTTCCCTGATTCAAGGAATACTGAGTCCTGGACTCAGCTAGTCCCCAGCTGACTGAGGACAGTTTCATCCTCTGTGCTCCTGAGTTTCAGAAAGCTGCTTTGAGCTCCGTGAGGTCCCCTTGGGCCTTCCCCTCCAGGACCTGGGCTCTGCTGTTGGAGGCTGGGTAAGCAGCATGTGAAAGGAGCCACTGTTCACAGTCTACCTGAGAAGGAAAAACAGCCGGGCTTCTTGTGGGGCCGACATGCAGCCTCCACTGAGCTCATTCCCAGCATGGAGTGCCAGGCAGACACCTAACATCTCTTCCACAGATGGAGCACGAAAAGCAAGCAGATCACTGACAGGGAAGCCCGCAGCCTAGACCACCACTGCAGACCCCTCTGCGGGGCCCGGAGTCCTGAGCCAACAGAGCCTCCTTCCTTCCTTCTGTAGGTTCCCAGAATGCCCCCCAACTCCACCACCTCTCCTGCAATTACTTCCTTTTTCTGTGCAGCTAAAAAATAAAATAAGCAGGTATTGCTGTGGAGCAATACTATACATTTGTATCCACACCACCTCATCCTGGGTGCCCAGCGGAAGCTGGAGAAAGTGACACAGCAGAGCAACCATGTAACTTCATGGTATCACCCCAAAAAATCACTAGTTGGGCAGGGGAGATACTCAGTGGCACAAGTGCCTACGTGGCAAGTACAAAGTCCTGAGTTCAATATCCAGTATTAAAAAAAAAAAAAAAGGCAATCACTAGGAAAGCCTGTTTTGCCAGGCTTGGTGATGCACACCTGTCATCCCAGCACTTGGGAACCCTGCCAGTTGGAGGCTAGCCTCAACTGTATAGTAAAACTTTCAAAAAAAAAAAAAAAAGAAAGAAAGAAAGAAGAAATTGTTTTCCTGTGTCCCATTTCTTATTTTCTTGTTGCCCTATCAGAAAACAGAAATACAGTGACTTCCTCTGAGCCACAAGTCCCAGCATGATGAGCACCAATCAGCAGAAGCACTGGACAGAAGTGATTTTAGGCCACTGTGCAAGATGGGTGGCCAGGCATCAATGTCCCTGGACTGCCCTGGTGGTGGCAGAAAACATGGTGATCTGGGGCTCACGTTGGAAGAAAAGCCCTGGAAGGATGCCTGGCCACTTCCCTTCAGAGCCTGTAGTGTCAAGGTGGAAGCTCCCCATGTGCTAAGGCCTGCTTTCATACCAGCAGGAGTTCATGTGACTTTTGTGAACCTCATTTAATGGCTGGATAACATGATGTACCATAACTCACATTTTTACCACACATCTGGAAATTTCAGATACAGTTTTGAGTTTTGAAACCAAAGCCTGCAACGAAGTTGCATTTTCTGATACTAGAGCAGTTCCAGAACCCAAAACCAGCCACCAGGCAGTTCCTGTCCATCCCACACAGCCCCAACCCACACAGCCTCCTGGCCTTCGAGCTCAGAGGCCTGGGCCTGGGTCCCATCTCTTACAGGCCATTGCCCAGCAGCCTCTTCCCATGTGTACTTACGTGAGTCCCCTTGAAGGAGAGCTGGTAATCAGCTGCCTAGAGCCCATCACGTCATCATGGCCTACAGCCGCCAGAGCTTTGCCCCAAGCCAAGCCCCCACTGTGCCTGCCACCTGGGCCCAAGGAGCAAGCTGGGTAGAGGCAGCTCTCCTCACAGAATCAGCCGCCCACGATGACCAGTCAATCTGCTCTTCCTCTCTAGGCCAGATGGCCTTTACACAAGTTTTGCTTCACTTCATTCACAAGGTATTTAGAGAAAAAGAGGATGGACTAGGGGAGGAGGGAATATATAGCTATAAATATTTATTTTTATTTTATTTATTTTTTTACTTTCTCTTTTTTTTTTCAGTACCCAGGATTAAATTCAGGAGCTTACCCTTGCCAGGCAGGCACTTATGCTTCTGTGCTATCTCCCTGGCCCACCTATAAACATTTAAAATGATTTAAAAGTCTAGTTGTCTGACTTAAAATAGGAAAATCTAGCCAGGAGTGATGGCACAAGCCTGAAATCACAGCACTCTGGGAGGCTGAGACAGCGGGACTGTAAGTTGGAACTCAGCCCAGACAATTTAGTTACTTAGCAAGAGATTCTGCCTTGAGATAATAATAAGGCTCGAGGTGTCACTCAGCAGTGAGGCATATACTTCATATGTGTAAAGCCCCCATCCAGTTCTCAGCAAACACAGAAAATGAGACCCAGTGTGTGGCCATGGCCCTCTGCAAAGGATACCTCCTGCCTTTAGGGTCTCCACCTGGCCCCCATTTGCAGAGTTCCTGGAAGCCTTGAGAGTGCAACCAGAGAGCTCCTACAGTCTGGTCCCAGGGCAGAAGGTGTGTGGGATTCCTGCACAAAGGAACAATATGGTGGGAAAAGATCAGTCAAAGGCTTTGATCTGCATTTGGCCTGAGACATTTTCTTTTCTTTTTTTCTTTTTTTCTTTTTTTTTGATGTAATTAATTCACTTTTTATTCTTTTGGCAAACGTCAAAGAATATGAGCAAAGCTACATTGCTCACTATGATTGCATTCATTTTTGCTTTATACAAGTTGTAAATATTTAAGTTGGTAAAATTATTTAAGGATATTTCCAGAACTCTTGACATATACTTTTACAAATTAGGACAAAAGAATGCATATGTAATATGCATTAAACCATCATACAGCAAACTAAATTAGTACATGTACACCTGGAATTTTTTTTAAAAAAACTGTAGTTATAGATAAAAATGATATTTACCTAAAATTTTATGAAAAAACAGGTGACTGTTTAAATCCTGTTCATAACTGTACTGGCCATGACCACTTCAAAATAATTTTGATAAAACAAGAAAATTCAAATTGTTCTTTGTTAAAAAAAAATTAAATACTTTGATAAAGACAGAATTTGTAATTGCATTTTATATTTTACTACTTAATGTTGATATTTTAATTTTAAATCAACAGAATACTTCAAAATAAACACAAAGCACTTTATATTTTACAATTCCATTCCTTTATTAACTTCAGACCTAAAAAAAATTCAGGTCAAAGGTTACAAAACAGAGATTTGAGAATATCTTGGTTGGCAGGCAGAGTGGTTTTTAATCTGCTGATTAGGATGCCCTTAACAAGTACTGACTTGTTCTGGTTTACCACAGTCCCTACCAGCTTCTCACACTGTTACCTATTACACATGTGAGACTAGCTCCACTTATAATTTGTTTTGAAACGGAGTCTTTCCTCAATAGTGTAGGTTGGCCTCGAACTTACCAAGTAACCCAGGACCATGTAACCTCAAACACATGGCAGTTCTCTTGCCTCAGCCTCCTGAGGGCTAGGATTATAGACATGGACCACCATGCCTGGCTCTACTTAGAAGCCTAATATTAAGTAATAAAATTATGCATAAAGCACAAATTCAAAGAACTTGGCAAAAATACATCAAAAGTTCTCATTTTCATAATTTTTACATAAATTATCAAATACATTTGCATAGATAGGGACTCTGCTCTTAGAATACTGTTATAAGTTATCTGAAATATGAATCCGACAAGTCATTCACACAGAAAATCAGTGTAGGGGCTGGGGAGATAGCTCCAAGGCACAAGTGCCTGTTAGGCAAGTGCAAGGTTCTGAGTTTGAACCCCAGTCCTGCAAAAAAAAGAAAATCAGTATATACTGATTTTACTATCTAGCTCTTGGCTTTCCAACTATACCCATATATGCAACATAAAAATTTTCAAACATTTGAAATGAAAAATGACATTAATGCTAGAGAATGAGTGAAAAGGCAGAAATCTTGTAAAACAAATGAGAAATAGGAAGACTATGAAGTAAATTTGGCCTTGGCCCAAATCTGAATTTATATAATATAGAGGCTTCTGTAAAAAGTTGACTGGAAAACACAGCTGCTGAGCAGTGATGGAAGAAAGCCACTAGAAAATATAAAAACCTACAGTTATGAAGAGAAGAAAGAGATGATAGCACGAACTCCAGCCTGAAGCCTAAGAAACAAATTAGACCATAATGTGTCAGGTCTTTTTAAAGTTATACACAAGTCCCAAAATTCCTTAGAGTTTAAAGCAGATAACGGTGAATATCTGTCTGAGTCTGTCTCATTTCTTTATCCTTAACCACTGATTTCCAGCTGAATATTTTACAATTCTTAATTAAACCCAGCTTCTTTACTGCATCTATAAAATGTACACTATGTAAAAAGCTTCATCTTTTTCTACGAAGACCAAATTTACTTAGTTAAGTCATTTTATAAGCATTAATGAAATTTGCTACCACCACATACTGTTTTAAGGACAAAGCGAAGCAGTTACTTCAATTCTTCAAAAAAATTGCATAGGTTACTTTTTTTTTTTTTTTTTTTTTTTTCAGAAGCTTTTATTGTTGGGGAAAATTTTAAAACATTTAAAATTTATTCCAAAACAATATCCATGATGATATGATTAAAAATATCAGTGGAGGGTACTTTCCTGGACTATGAATGATGTTCTCCACAAAGACTTACAGTTTTAAGAATATCACAAAGAGGAACACGGTTTTCGTTAATCTGACATATTTGACATAATTCTAAAAAAACCTGTTTGTAAGCTTATTCATAAAACTGATTAAGGTAGTTGTGTTTTTCAATAGCATTTAGAACTTGGCAGAATACTCAGACTGGAATACTGCACTGAAACATAAGTAAAAGCATAACATTTTGTAAACTAGCTGCAATTTTCAGTAACTGTGTTCACCAACCGTGTAATAGAATTATAATGTTCTCCTAAGCCATTAGCATGCCTTGTATACACAACTGTTAATGGTTTTTTTAGGATATTCTTCACCAACTACAATTGGAGGAGAATCTGCCTGTATTATCTCTATAGGAGTCTGTAAAATGTGAGATAGAGCTCTCGGCTCAAGCTGACCCCCCCCCCACACACACACACACATGCAGCTGTGTTCACAATGTCATCACAGTATTTTCCAAACTCCTCTGGGGTATACATATCTCCTGTATTAGTGTTGTTGCCATTAAAAATGGCAAGAAGTCATCCACATGGCTCTGCATATATTCAGCAGCTTGACTTCGTAAGGTAGCCACAGTCAGAACACAGTCCTGCTCTTTCAGTTGATCCTCAGTGGCTTTATACATACAGTCACCATCAGATGGAATCTGCTTAATTTCTAACTCTCTGGCTGCCAAATATTTGAGCAAGTTTTTCATTTTCTGTATGTCTGACACCAGATAAATTCTCAATTTCAGCTTCAGCTATTCTTCCTGCTCCTTTTCCAGTGCTGCTTTTTTTTTCCCGTCTCTTTTATGCTTTTGCTATCCAAGGTGGCTGATTCTCAAGTACCAGGTTTGGGTGTTTTGTTTTGTTTTGTTTTGTTTTTGAGGCAGGGTCTCACTATGCAGTTGAGGCTGGCCTTGAGCTCACTTTTGTAGCCCAGGCTAGTCTCGAACTTGCACTGATCCTCCTGCCTCAGCCTCCTGAGTGCTGGGATTACAGGCATGCGCCACCACGCCCAGCTTAGGTTTGCAATGTTAACAGCAACAGAATCTATCTTATTCTCCTTGGCAACCAGCTTCAGTTGCTCTAGTTCGTCTCTATGCTTCTGTTCCATTTCTTTTTCCAACTTTCCAACATCTTCAGTGAGTTGCTTCTTTTTCTTTTTGTCATTCTTGGGAATAGCATTTTTCATACCCTGAATTTTAGCCTGCAACTCCTTCTTGTGATGCCTTCTCAAGAGCTGCTCCTCTTCCTCCATCCTTTCAGTCAAGTCGGCCTCCATAATGACCTCACGTTCTGACATAAGACATTTACATGGTGGTTTTTTATCCCCATTAGAAACACCTGGAAGGTTGTGACACAAATGGCAGGAACACAAAAATGCAGACAGCTGTAAGTCATGCCCACACCTGTAGCCACCCTTCTCACTCACAGGAAGAAGCTGGTACTGGGCCTGCAGCCTCAGAGGCCTGCGAGCATCCTGAGCAGACTGCAAAGTGAGACAGTCCCTCCAGCCAGGTCACAACACAGACTCTGAGAGGAAGGGACACTCAGCATGCTTATTAGCCCAGGAGTCAGGTGCTACCTTTCCCACTACCTCCTGCCTGTCTAGTTTGGGGGGTTTGCTAGGAGAATAATATACAATACAGGACATATATGTTATGAGATTGTTTATGATACCCAAAGAATCATATAAAAAAAGAGTTCAGAAATCTGTCCACACACTAAAGACCAAAGAATCCAGCTAAGAGCCTGGATCCCACAGTAATGTCCTGCATGAGTCCAGATAGAGACCTAGAGCTCATAATAGTGCTTCCCACAAGTCCAACTGGAGGCCCGGAGCCCATGACAATGTCTTACGCAGCCCTGTTTCAGGGATCTGTGATGGGAAGTCCAAGGTCAGTGGTGGAAGCTAGAAAGTCTGTGCCAGCAGGATGAAGGATCTGTGCTAGCAGGCTAAGGGATCTGAGCTGGAGCCAGGAAGCAATACTTAAGGCAGCGGTTCTCAACCTGTGGGTCGAGACCCTGGCGGGGGTCAAAGGACCAAAACACAGGGGTCGCCTAAAGCCATTCCGAATCATAACTGTAGCAAAATTACAGTCTTGAAGTAGCCACCAAAATTATTTTTTGGTTTGGGGTCACCACAACCTGAGGAACTGTATGGCAGTGTCACAGCATTAGAAAGGTTGAGAACCACTGGCTTAAGGTAAAAAACAGCTCCCCCAAAAAGTGCCACAGCTATCCTCAGCAACAGTGAGCTTCAACAAATGATGAGGAAAGCTGAGTTCCCATTAGGAAAGCCTGGCTCCTCCAGGAGGCTGAACAGTGCATCTTTCCCTCCAGAGCCAGGAAGTGATGCTCAAGGTGAGGACCAGAACTCCCGCAAAGTGAATCACAGCCATTCTCAATGACAAGATCCCCAACTCCTCTTCTCTGAAAAGAATGCTAAGTTCATCAGGAAAGCAGTCACGACAAGGTCAACCAGCAGAATACTACACAACTAGCAGCTCCCAACAGCTTTTACAAACAGCTTCCCAACAGCTTCTCCAGTTGTACCTCTTATGCTGCTGGCAATGATCCATTTGCCCCACAGCTGCCTGAGGATGCTGTCTCCTTGTTCTCTTTCTTTCCCCACTCTAGACCCAGGGGAGCTGGGAAACTTCTATGCCTCAAACCATCAAAGGTGAACTAGACTGGAAACCACAATGGCAACAGCAAGGAACAGTTGCCAAACCTTGTTTCCTGTAAGAGTGACCCTCAGTGCCAAGGTAATACCAGAACTCCCTATACTCCGCCACCTATGAAGTATATTGAAAATAGTTTTGTAGCAAATACAAATTTACCCAATATGTGGCCCCTCCATTTTACTTGCTGACAGAACCCCAATTTTGTTCAGGAGAAAATAGGACATGCTTTTAAAAATTCCAACTCCGTATTTCCCAAGTTTGTGCTACTGTTCCACAGAGATTCCCAGGAGGGGCTTGGTGGTATAGCACATGCTTCACCGGTGAGGGCCTAGGTTCAGTCCTTAGTACTGCAAAAACAACAACAACTAGAAATCTCCAGAAGGGCATCCTTTAGCTAACAGAAGGTGAAACTGTGCTAGGAAGAGGCCTGAGCCCCAGCAGACAGTGGCTTTCCTGCCCAGGCCTCTGCTATGATGTTACATGGTGCCAACAACCAAGGTTTCAGAACAGAAGTGCATGCTTGCCCCAAAACCTTCTCCATAGGCAGGTGTGGCCTGGCAGTGGGTAGCAGTGCCAAGGGAGGGAAGCAGGTAGTGTGCAGCAGTATGGAGACCAAGGTGCCTGTGCCAGGTTCCTGCTTGGGAAAACAGCACCTCAGAGGGCATGGAGATGATGTGACGGGAGCTGGCCCACACACAGCACAGATCAGTCGCGGATCAGGATGCAGGCGCCATGCCTCTTCCCCAACATTCCCAAACAAAGCGCACTGCTCTCAGGAAGGCGACAAGAGCGAAAAGATATATATGTATGTAGGGTGGCTTGGATAATTATACTGCTGACTGCTGCTGGTTTATAGAAAGGAGTGCTTAATGCTTAAATTTGTTTATTCTTTTTGATTTCTTATGACTTCTCCCAATTTTATATGCATATATCTGGTAATCTAATTTGAAGACAACACTGCAACACAACATTGTTGAATTCATAATATTTTGTTTAAGTTCTGTATCATTTGTTATTATGTACTATTTAATTTTTTTTTTCCCCCAAAGGATAAAACAGGTCCTTTCCCTAAACCCACAACAGAACTGGAAAACCCTCAGGTTTCCGAAGAGCACTGACTGAAGTTTCACACAGTGGACACTAGAGGACACCACTAAATTGTACTGGTGGAAAGGTACAGTTGCGAGGGGCTGCGGGACAAGCACAGTGGTGTCAGCCAGGACTCCCAGGACTGATCACGCTTCCTCTCCTTGACGGCAAACAATTTACTCAACAAAATCACTCCTGGGGATGCTGTAATTGATCCCTCAAATTAAAATATCCTAAAATCCAGTTAGATAAACTACTCTGTATCAAACCCCTCCGAAGAAGCGGGTGAGTTAAGTGTACAGACTCCAGTGCCAAGGCTGGCTAGTCCGCTGTGCTCCTTCACCCAGTAACAATGGCTGTCTTGTCTGAGGCCAGTTTATGTTGTGCTAAAACCGAAGTGGATGTTTCCAGGCCACCAGCACTCTCCTTCTCAAACCCAGGGCTCTCCACCCCGGGTGGCAGGAGACACCCTCGGCCCCTGCAGGCTGCTGATGGTGCTCATGCACACAGATCCTCCTTGGTTGTCTGGACGAGATCTCCCTGGAGAAAAGCACATGGAGCAAATGACCAAGGCCCTCGGGAGGCCGCCAGCTCACCGGCTGGCTCTGCATTGTTCAGTCCACTGCACCCAGGCTTCAGTCCAAGGAAGCCGGAAAGAGTTTCTGGGAGAATCTCCACAAAAGTGCAAAATTATTCTGTGCCTCCCCCACAAACACGGGCATGAATAATCAACATTCTGCACAGTAAAACAAAGCCAACAGACCACCTAAGAATCCCCAAGAGAAGAAACCCTGGGACCTGAGGCAGCAAACAAGCTGATTTTTGTACACAAAGCATCCTTGTATTTCTGAGCTGCACTAGTTCTTGGGCAGAGTTAGTAAGAATAAAAGAGGGTCATTTATCTCCCATCACCCTAGCTTGCTCAAAATCAGTAACTCACAACTCTCCCTGAATGCAGCCCTACTTGTAGAGGGGCATACCTGCCTGGGCCTGTAACTCACAAACCCTGCTCATGGGGGCTTTAGCAAAGATCGGCCTCCACCCACCTGGGGCATGTGCAGTTTCACAGATCCTCAGGTTGACTGCTGAGCAGATGATGAGCTCAGGCACTGAGAGCTACACACTGGTCTCTGACCTGCTTGCAACCGCAAAATTGCACCTCTGCTCTCCTATCCCAGAGAAGTGGCCCAAAATCAGTGTGGTTCCCAGACAGCAGCACCACTCAAACTTGTCATAGATGCAAATGCTCAAGCCCTGCTCTGGACCTACTTCCATTGGGAATTCTGGGGATCAGGCCAAAGTTCTCTCTGGTCTGTTTGTGTGTGGGGATGGGGGCGGGGGAGATCCAGGCCTGGTGTGCCAAGCACATTCATACTCTGTGCTGAGCTAAGCTTGGCACAGTGCTGAGAGCTTTACCAAACCCCTCTTGGGATTCTACCACAGCTGAGTCTAAGAACCACTGAATTAGAGAATTTCACAATTTCAAGAAAAAGGAATGAAGGCAGACAACTTTATGTAAAGTAGAACCAAGTTTATTAATGACCACCTTTATTACAATCACTCTCAAGTGTAAAAAATAAAAAGATTAATTAAAATTTAAAATTCACTTGTACTTGCTGTTTGGCCTAGACTGGATGTGTCAAAGGGCATGGATCTTGCCTGACTCTGAAGCAACTGGTCAGATGAAGTTCCCTGGAGAACAAGGTAATAAAAAGACAAATGTACCAACCAGAGAGCTCACTCTTCATGCTGGAAGGACACTACTAGATGCCCATTGTGCTGTGGGCAGGAGTGAAATAAGACCCTCTTACACCCAGAATGTGAAACAAACATCTCTACCTACAGAGACGAGCACACACAAGCAGTCACACACACACATCCAAGCTGTGGAGAGGAGACTGTAGAGGACTTCTGTCTTCTGTCTAAACAGAGACAAATCTGCTCCATTCCCACTAAGTATGTCAGCTTGCTGCCCAGTTACAGCTGGCAAATGTGGCACCAGTGTGAAATACAGTGTGGTTTTCCCAGTGTTCCACAGAAACTCCACAGGAGGCCACCAGTGGGCACCAGTTGAATTTAAATCTGGGGGTTAAAAATGGGCCCTTCCAGGACAGGGGCAGGGCTGGCAGCACCTAGAGTGGCTCCCCACCTTGGGTGACAGAACACCCTCCACCTCCTCCACATCTGCTCCAGAGGGTTTGTGCTTTGTTCCCACCCTGGTGGTGACCTTAGGACAGAGGACATATGGCCATATACTTTTTTAAAAAATCAAACTAAATCTTTAAGAAGAAAACATATCTGAAGCATCTGATTGTGTCAACACTACACTGGAGTTAGGTTTAATTCCAAAGAGACAGAGGGGAAGGCTCAGAAGAGGCCACGGAGCATGACACAGGAAGAGATGGCAGAGCTAGGCTATCCTGTCCAGGTTGTGGCAATAGCCACATCCTCCTGCAACTGTAACCCATGAGACAAATACCTGCTCTCACTTTTAAATGTCTTTAGAAAGATGGCAAGAAAGAGAGAGAGATGGTGGATTCAGATTCACAGGTCATACAAGTTAAACATACAACAACAACATCAATGAAAGAGCCCAGTTAAATAAAGAAACCGTGTAAAACTTAAGAGGGACCATATCATACCTTTCACCTTTGGGAAACAAAAACAAACAAAAACCCACCAACTTAATAACACAATGTAGACTATTCCAAGGAATCTAACCACTAATGGGATAGGGTAGGAGTGGAGTGTTTAATTCATACCTCTGAGTAACCTCATTTTATCCTTAGATTTGAATGATAAATAAAACTCAGGCCTACTTAAGAGAAAAGATCAGTCCTGCTGGAATAGTGTCATGAAGTCTCTGATGCCCTGCTTTTGGTGGACACAGACTATGTAACCTCTTGGAAGGCCATGATCCAGGACAGCACAAACCCGCCCAAGTCACTGTGTCTATAAGACAGCAGGATCTGGCCCCACAGGCAAGCTGTGCTCTGTTTTAGCTGCGAGTACAGCAGTTTCTTTCAGTGGACAGAAAGATGCTCAGCACCACTGCCCACCCAGGCGAAGGGCTGACCAGCAAGCCCGGCCATCCCTGCCCTCCAGTCACCAAGGGGCAGAAAGGATGGATTCTCCACAAATTCAAGTCAACGTGGGCCCCATCTTCTCTTCCTTTCTGGCAGGCGTCCATCCACCTGTAAATTCATGGCTACAGTAGAGATTCATGGCGCAACAGCTTTCATACTGGATTTTTAAAAAATTCTGTCAGCAAGCAGCATTTCCCAGTTTTAACCCCCACCCCCCAAAATAAGTTTTTGGCAGCTCCAGTAGGCAGGCACAGGTCACCTCAGTGACTGATCCTTGAGGTCTGGGTGTCGCTGCAAGACTGGGCCAGTTTTGTGTCTTGCAGGGGCTGCACAGGGTCTACCAGCTGGCCCGGACAGCTTCGATGTCACTAACCAAGTTCTGGGCCAGGCATATCCCAAAAATCTGAGAAAACACACACACAAAAAAAGTCATATCAGTCACATCGTGAAATTCTTAACATGGGGCTTTTCCTTGGCCACTGTGCCTGCCTGTTTCGTAATTTGATTTTTTAAAACCAACATAGAATTCATATGTAGGACAATGCAGTCTTTTAACATGACTCTGTGAGTTTCAGTCTTCCACAAAGCTCTGCAATGATCACATCTACCAAGTGCAGAACACTTCCATTACCCCCAAGGAAATCCTGCACCACGACAGGGTTTCCGCCTCCACAGGTGTTTTGTCTGCACAGTTACAGCACCTGGACAGCACACAGCAGCAGCCTCGCATGAGCTAGTGCCGCCTTCTACAGTGCAGATCTTTTCAAGGTTTGTCCACAGATACAGATGAGTCATTCTCTTTGGGTTTTTTAATTCACTGGGAAGTGAATCCAAGGTGTGAGTTGCCCAGGCTGGGCTCAGTTACCACCTGATTATCATGTCTCGGCCTCCAGAAGCTGGGTTACAGGAGTGTACTATAACACTCAGCCCCAGACTTCCTTATTTCAGGAAGTAGAGCACAAATTCAGAATTTAGGTTATTGTTCTGGAATAACGTATAGAAAAGGTAAGGGCAAGCTCCACAGGGGACAGGTGTACCTGCCATGGTGACCAAAGAAATCCTGGAAGCCTGGAGAGGGGGCCCAGGCACCCTATCTTCTTCACTGCCCGCAGGGTACCCTGATTCTGCCATGCAGGCCCAGGCTCCCTGGCACCTGGTGCCTGCACTGTGCCCCTCACTATGACTGTCAACGTGGAAGTGAGTCTTGCTGAAGCCATACCTGGGTGAGTTTTTGCCAGTGGCTGGCCTGGGGGGACAGATCTGTGCTTCTTTGCACGTGGGACTTACACCCTGCATCCAGTGTGCTCACTGCTGTGCTCTGTCTGGCTTCTGCGCTCCACAGGCCACGTCTGAACTACCCAGCTCCTCCTCAGGAGAGGAGGAGAGCAGGCAGCAGAGTCAAGCTCTGCAACGCTGCACATGTCCTCAGGATAAAGCAGAGTTGGGGTGCAGACAGACACAGGGGACATGGAGCTCAGGGTGAGTGGGGTCAAGGTGTGCCCATCACATGAGGTGGTGAGGGTGGCTGAAAAGAAACACAAGTGCAATGGGACAGCCTGGCTTTCAGTGGCTGAGGTGGGAGATGACTTACATTCTCTCTATGCACTGCTGAAACAGAAAGTCATACTGACTCTTGAAAAACATGATGGCTGGCCTGGTCCTTTTTGATGGCTGAATAATATTTTGTCTCATGTATTCCTTACATTTTATCTATTCATCAGTTAATGTGTACTTGTATTGTTTTCACTTTTTGCTACTATGAGTAATGCTGATATAAATCTGTGTACAAGTTGTTCTTTGTGAATAAATCTTTTCAATCCTTTCAGGTACATCCCTAGGAAAACTGCTAGCTCATATATCTCTGTTTAATTTTCTGAGGAACTGCCAAGCTCAGTTTCACATCATTTTTATTTTCTCTAGTAACACGTGAGTATACCAGTTTGCCCCCATCCTCACCAGCTTCTGTTACTGTCTTTCTTATAACCATCCCATCCTTAGCTGCGATGGAATGGTATCTGACTATAGCCTTGACTTGCATTTTAAATTCCTGATGATGCCGGCATGTCATGCACATTAGCCACTTTGATTTTCCTGAGGGACGTGTATACACAAGATCCCAAGTGTTGCCACCTCAAGAAGCTCATGGGGTTTAGGGAAATGCAGACCCAGGAAAATCCAAACTTACATTGGATTCGCCTTTTGTTGTTAGGTTGTAAATAATTTTATGGGTTGTCTTTTCATTTTCTTAAGAGTATCATTTTTAGCACACCAAGTTTTACTTTTCACGAAATCCTGCTTACCTGCATTTTCTTTGGTTGCTTGTGCTTTTGCTTTCATATCTAAGGAAACACTGCGCAACAGGGTCCACAGGATCTCACCACATAGATCAGACTTGTGGTGATCCTCCTATTTTCAGCCTCCCAAGTGCTGGGATGATAGGTGCATGCCACCACAACCAGTCTCAGTTGCCATCTCGGCTGTGTGTCCCGAGGGCACGGCTCGCTGGGGCTCAAACCCTGGCCACTGCGCTCTGTCTAAGTAGACACTTCAGTTCACTGAGTTATCTTAGGCTGGCTACTTAGGCCTTATTTTTAACATAGGGTCTCACCATACTGCCCACACTGGCCTCCAACTTACACACAGAAGTAACCCACTCACAGAACTGAAAATGCAGGCAATGGGGAATGCCTTTGATTTATTTTGTTAATATTTATAAATGAAATAAGGTTAAGGGTCTCAGTTAAGTGGTTCTGTAGATGAACATCCTGTATTTCTGCATTATTTGTTGAAAACACTATTTCCTCCCCCCCATAAACACTGGTTTCCTTTTCAGAAAGTAAGTGACCACAGGTGGGGGCCACTTCGGGATTTTGGTCCACAGCACCAGATATTACTGAAGTGCACAGTATCCCAACTGTGGTAGCCTTATAGTAAGCTGTGAACTGGGAAGCAAGAATTCTCTGACTTTAGGGGATGGGAAAGATAGCTCCGTGGCAGAAGTGCCTGCCTGGAAAGTGCAAGGCCATGAGTTTGAACCCCAGTCCCACAAAAAAAAAAGAATTCTCTGACTTTGTTCTTCTTTTGCAAGTCTGTTTTGACAGTTCTGGGGTTCTTGCATTTCCCTATGAATTTTGCATAGCCTGTCCATTGCTGACAAATGGGCAACTGTAATTGTGTGATGGGTGCACCTGTGAACACAGGATACCTCTCCTCTCATTTAAGTCTCCTCTACTCCCTGTTTGCAGTCTTTCACGGAAAGTGTCAGATGATCAACAACATGGAGAGCCCAGACTATGGGTTCACCCAGAAGGACATGCTGACACCCCTCTTTGCTGCCATTGCAGTAAGCTAGTCCAGGGCACAGTGCCTTGGATACTCCCAAAGCCTCCAGAGCTCAATCTTGGCCACCCAAGGCTGCCACAGCTAGCATCATGCAGTGGCTGGGAATCCACAGAAAGAAAAGAGCAGCAGCGGGCTGCTAGCGACCCAATCAGTTCTCCACCTTGAAGAGGAACATTGTTTCCTCAAGTATTTCAGGATCTAATCCAGTCTTTAATGAAGTACAAGCCAAACACTTCAGTCCGCTCCCCAGCCCAGCCCTCTAACGTGTCTCACAGCAGGGAAGCTTCTGTCCTGTGAGGGCTCCCTGGGCCTCGCTTCCTGAGCTCACCCTCAGTGTGCCCCTCTTACCTGCAGCAGTGCAATGCCTATGAAGATGCCAGCCACAATAGTTAAATTGTCCTGCAGCCACTTCTCAAACTGCGGCACACAGCCTTTTGTGTAGATTACGATCTGCTGGTCAACTTCCTTCGAAGGGAAGAGGACAGCAGAGGTCACAGATACAGCCTGTGATGTGCAGAGCTTCTGCTCATACCCTGTGTGCTAAGAGTCCACTTACTGGTTTCTGCCTGGCGTCATACCCACACTGAGTGTTGATGACATCTTCCTGGGGAAGAAACAAAGAAGACAGTGAGACTCATCCTGAGAAATGCAACACCCAGGTGGGAATGTGCCCAAGCCCCTTAGGGTGTCATCAATATGCTGGGCGTCAGGTCACAGGCCCTGGCTCTGTGCTGAAAACTTTATGCCATCATTTACATCACTCCTTCTACATTTTACTTGTTATTAGTATAGGTCTCTGGCATAGAATGATTCCAGAATATTCATCATGGGGGGCTGGAACACGTACACAACACACCTTAATTTCTTCCTTTGCCCCCTCCCCCTGCACCCCCATCCCCCTTCCCACAGGAGGAATGCCTATCACCTGCTTATCACTAGCCTTCATTTTGGATTTCTCATGGAACAGAAACTGGGAGCTATGTAAGCTTATTTTTTAAACAAACTTCACAAGCTGGTATTTAAATAAGTCCTATTTTTCAAATGAGACAAATGAGACTCAGGGAATAGCAAAAAGAATGGCAAGTTCTTTTAGGAAAAAAGGAAACTCAAGATCCCAAGTGTTGCCACCTCAAGAAGCTCATGGGGTTTAGGGAAATGCAGATCCAGGAAAATCCAAACTTAAAGGGCAGAGTGACTGCTTTCCTCTACTCTCTTTTGCGGGGCCCTCTGCTTTTCTTTTGTCTTTAATAACACTGGGGATCAAACCCAGGAGCTTGTGCATGCCAAGAATACTTCTTAATCTACACTCTATTCATATTAATTTTTAATCTATAAATTTCTGTATTTTAATTGTTTTTACTATTTTACATTTATTGCAGGGTCTACAAGGTCTCACTACACAGACTGGGCTTACAGTGATCCTCCTGTTTTCAGCCTCCCAAGTGCTGGGACTGCAGTTGTGCACCTCAATTGCCCTCAGCACACTCCAGGGGCGGGGCTGGCACAGCACACCGGGGATCAAACCTGGTCCCTGCGCCTGGCTAAGCAGGTGCTTTAATCCACCGAGCTATCTGGCTGGCCCTCTTTAAATTATTTTTAACTGAGAATATATTAATGACTGAAAAACATAGCCTGCCCTGATCAAAGGTCCCATGGGCCCACTGACACCTCTCAGCTCAGATCAAAATGACAGGATGGGCTGTTAAAGTTACATTCCTCTGCCCTGGATGGATAAAGTGGGTTTTATCTGTTCTCAGAGCTGAATGACACAGCTCTCCCAGGAGCATATGTGGTGGAGAGTCCTGAGCCTCCTGAGCATCTCTACACTCTTCTGGCGAGCTGTAGGGTGGACAGGAGCTGGAGACAGAAGCCACTGTGCAGCATCTGCCTGTGGTGACAGGGCACCTCAGACCCAGAGGCAGGCATGAGGGGCTGCAAGAAAGGAGCCACGGGGAACAAGTAGATCCTAATGACTCTCAGCCTCCTCAGTCCTACAGCCTGCAGGAAGGTCTGCTGCCCCCAATACCATGGCCCTTGCCACACTCACTCAGCTCTGCTTCCTCCAGGTGAGGGAAGGCCTGAGGAAGGACCCTGGGGACCCAGGGGCACAGAGAAGCTGAAGAGCTGCTAAGGCAAGGGCAGCAGCATCCCTCACCCATGCCCTGCAGGTCTGACTTCTCACTTGCACGACAGGGAGCTGCATTATACCTGGTACATGGTCTAAGCCATCTATGATCACAGCTGTGGCAAAACAGTTCTTAGCTCTGTTTTTCTAAGAACAAAACATAAATAGCAATTGCTGCAGTAAGTACAACAGTCAAGCAGCAGTCAGCTGGCTAAGCAGTAGTCCAGCCCAATCCTATTGTAAACACACCCCCCGCTTCTATTTCCCTAGAACTTATCTGGAAAAAAAGGGGTTATAACTCCCAACCTGTGCATTCCTCTGCACGCTCACATGAACCCAGCCTTCCTCAGGAAGGGATGACCAGAGGCCAAGCAGAATGCTAGGCTGGCACTCACCCTAACCCTGCTACACACATTCCTCACATACCATGCCCTGTGTCTTAGTTTCTTCCCCAATAGGGCAGGATAATGTGACGACTACCAGGCGAATCCCTGAGCTGAAATGAGGAGCCAGTGCACAGAAGGCTTAGATCAGGAACCAGAAGGTTCTGCTACACCAGCACCTGCAAATGCTGCTCCTCCAGGTAGATGTGCATACTGTACTGGCTGGGGGAGCTGTAATTAGGCACAAGCAGGAGCAGTGGTTTCATGGGAAACTGTCTGTCCTCCACATACAAGCATGGTGATGCGCTCTGTGCTTACCGCCGGGTCTTTAGTACAGCAGGAGAACGGCACGCCACATCGCTCTCGACTTGCATTGGAATCTGTGCAATTGAAGTAAATATTTAGGTTCCAATCATCAGCTCCAAAAGCCCCACAGCACTGCCACTAGAGCAAACAGGAGAAAATTAGAACATCTCCACTTGGAGTGGCCTGGGTCTAGGCTCACCCCCACATGCCCCAGAACAGCTCCAGCCCACCAGCTCCAGCATTCTCTTCTGCTTCAGAATCAATTTTAAGCCACACTGAACCTGAACAGCCCCTGTGAAAAGCTTCCAAAGTGGGGCTGAAGGTTAATAAAGGTGTGTTAGCAAGTGGCCTAAACAAATGATGGGTCCCATGGTACAAGGCGGAGAGGGAGGAGCGTCATTCAGCCAGCACCAAGTTAGAACAAGATCTGCTTGGCTTGTGTTCATTCTAGAACTATACAAAAGATACTGGCAACAGTGGTACTGTCTAAAAAAGGCAGTTAAGGTTGTGGTGGGGTTATCTCTATACTTCAGTGCTTTTTAAAAACTCATTTTATTGAGGTATAGCTGACAAGTACCCTAGACATTTTTAAAGTGTGTAATTTGGTAAGTTCTGACACATATTATGAAACTATAACCGAAATCAAGATCTCAGACATCCAGGCTGGGTTGTAGGTAAGTACCAGAGCACTTGCCTAGCATGAACAAGGCCCTGGGTCCAACTCCTAGCACCACAAAAACTAACAAAAGTTTATTTTTCATGACATCGTGTTTTGAATTTTAAAAACAAAAATGTGTTCACATTTTAACTTCACAAACTAAATTAAGCTGTTAACTTTAATAGGTTCCAAGGGGATCCGATTTAAGAGTTATTCCATAAACTCCTTACTCACTCCCCTGAGCTTAACTACCTTTAATTCTCTTGAACTGAATAAATACCAAGCCTTGACTATTGAAAGCCTTTCAGGATCAATCATTATTTGAATGCATTAGACTCCACATGAGACAAATAAAAACATGTAACAACACTGTTCTGGAACAGAGCTGGCAATGTTTTCGGAGGGTATATGGACACATGTTCTTGACACTCTAGTGTTCTGGGGTTGGTGGTGTAACTAGACATCAGCTGCCTAAGATCTGTCATGCAGACCAGCACAGAAAACCCTGGAGAGGTGCGTGCTTCTAAGAGCAGGATTCACCCCTACCTGAGGCACAGCTCACCCTGGGCCTCTGCCATTGTGACCAAACACAGTAAGCACAGCTCTGGGGTGGGGTGAATGAGGGAGTCTGGCCCCAGTGCATCTGGAGAAATGTCCAGTCCACACACCTCAGGCTTAATACAAAGCCAGGCACACATCATGAGTACGTCATGACTGTCCACGGGTTAGACAGGAGCTGTTGCCTCCATTTCACTATGAGGTTGTGTGTGCCCACGGTCACTCGGACCTCTTATCTCTGGCTCTCAATTTGATCATTTTGATTAGGAGAGAAACGAGCTCCGCTACTCCCTCTGCACTGCAGGAGCTGTCCCACAGCCCACTTCAGATGCCTAAGTAGGGGCAGGCCCCAAGGTACTTCTACACTTTTGCTTTCAACTACACATGCAGTAATATTGGGTGGGCATCTTGTAGGAACCTTTAGACAGGTATTCTACCAAGCATGTCAGTATGACCTGTAAAGTATGAAGATTACAAAAAAAGGAGGTAAAGAACAAAAAAGATTTCATACTTATCAAGTAAAACTATACCTACTGCAATACAACTGTCTTCAAAGGCAGATAGGAAAGGACAATGAAACTATGACCATTTTGCTCAAGAGTTGTCCTTTTTGTAGCTCTAACTGAATAGAAATTGGAGCAAGTAAAAACAGAGCATTTCCATTTAGGATACAAACCCTATAAGGCATAAAGTGAGTGAAAAAAATAATAAAACAAAAAGCCATGCAGAAAAGTAGTTTCCAGCTCACAGAGATGTAGACCCAGAATAGTATTATAGAAATCATCCTTTTGAAAAGGTTGTCAACATGAAAATAAACCAAATTTTCACTTACATATTCCTGGGTGAAGTCTATGAGGTTTTGCAAATCAATGTCATCTCTGTATGCTCTGATGTTGTTGTTTATAAAGAAATACAGCTGGTCTTTGATCCAGTCTTTGAAAACAAATGCCAAAACCCCAGCAGTGAGCTCCAGGAAGAAAATAATTCCAAGGAACACAGAAAACTAAGACAAAAGACACATAGACAGAGAGCAGTTATAAGGGCTGTTTAGATCAGACGTAATTAAATGGTTCCCCTCTGAAAAAGTCTGCAATTACTTTTGACTATCACACATCTCCAAAGCAAATAATCAAGATTTGTTAATAAAGTATTGCATTCCAAGAAAGGATTTTAAAAATCCCTCCATAATCACACTGTAGAGTTTACAGTGCTTCATCTGATAATTAACCAACAAAGCTCATAAGGAAACGTCAGTAACAGGAATTTCTCATTGAACCTACATCAACGCTAATGAATTTCTTGGGATTAATTAATACACTGTCAGACACTTCAACAATGCCCCATCCTTGTTTTACCTTCTAACTTGAAAGGTAGATTACCCCAATATTTTACAGCTGCCTCTCATTTGTTACTGTGGCCTTGGTTATTTGTGCAGTATATCCCTTTTATGGATTAAACAACATTTTAATTTTGTGTAAAATAACAGACTTGCTCATCTTGGATGGAAAGGAAATGAGGAAATGTGGGGCGTGACTGTGACACTAGCATAATTTCCAATTAGGGAAGCAAAGTGAGGTCAGGTTAGAGGTGTTCCTGGCTGCGCTCACTGCCTCTTCAGAGCACCAAGGTCAGGAAACGTTTTAGGTAACGCCAACATTGAGCCCAAGTGAGACACCTGGCCAACATCAAGTTTAAGGCCAGTGCCTAGAAACACCATGGTAATGGCTCATAGCTCGAGGGCGATGTCACTTCTGCCCTGAACCCTGCACAGCATCATCGTCGTCACTTTATGGCTGTTCATGGCTCCTCCCAACTCCCACACCTGGACCCTTCCCCAGCTTCATGCTGAACTAGGTTATGAGATACGGGCTGTGTGGGCCCAGGGGACAGGCAGGCACACACTTCAGATGACAGCAGGGTGTGCACAGTCCACTCCTGGCCAGAGGCCTCAGAGCAGCAAGCAGGGGAGATGGGGACTCTGCACCAAGAAGACCCTGCCCATATCAGAGGCAAAGTCTTGCCTGACTGCACTGGAGGGTGCTATACCCATCTCCATGACCTCCACACTTGTCTAGACCACCCACTGCCCTTCTCAGGGAGCACAGGAGGAGGGCAGGCAGGGATCTGTGTCTTGCAAAGTCTGGGGCCCCAACTTTGTGGTCCCAGTTCCAAACTTCCTAGCTCAGTTCTTTCAAGCTGCTTGTTCTTTGTCTTCAGTGAGCTCATGGGAAATGAGATTTAAACACTTCATTGGCATTCAGTGCTACTGAGAATTTCAAATTAAACTTTACTTAACAGAGACAAAAGATCAGAAGATATAT
Organism: Myocastor coypus; assembly: GCA_004027025.1. Taxonomy (NCBI): domain Eukaryota; kingdom Metazoa; phylum Chordata; class Mammalia; order Rodentia; family Myocastoridae; genus Myocastor; species Myocastor coypus. The sequence continues at coordinate 40,037 of PVJA010000085.1, read as the reverse complement.
CATACCACCTTTGATCAATGTCCCCTCACAGTATGAAACAATTGCACCTGTGCTTTTGTGGGGACCATGTAGCCATGCAGATAAGCCAGCAACTAAAGTACACAAGGACAGCCGGGCGTGGTGGCTCAGGCCTGTAATCCCAGCACTCGGGAGGCTGAGGCAGGAGGATTGGTGTGAGTTCGAGACCAGCCTGGGCTACAAAAGTGAGCTCAAGGCCAGCCTCAACTGCATAGCAAGACCCTGTCTCAAAAAAAAAAAAAAAAAAAAAAGTACACAAGGACAGAGACACAGCTAGTGTGCAACTGTGTACTCACAAGCAAGCAAGGCAGGAGCTGTGGAATATCAAGGGGCTACTTGCCCTCACCTCCACAAAGGTCATTAAGTTAATTTTCCAGTTCCCCTGTAAGTTTTCTCATATACATAATACACACATCAAACACTGATAACAGATTCAATCCATATCAAATATCCAGCAAGAACCTGCACACCCCAGGACCTAAGAGGAAACTCCCTTACTTTCAAAGGTGCAGAAACTGACTTGCAGGCCACCACCAGTGAGCGCTGCTTCTCTTTCAGAGTCTCAGCTTCTGGATTTTCTCATGGTATCAGACCTCTGAGAGGCTGTCTAGAGGCATGGTGATGTTCACTCATTTGGTCATAGCCCCCAAACCATTCTAGTCCAGTTTTACATGGAAAGAGGCTAAAGTATTCTCTAAGACTTAAAAAAGCCAACAAATAACAGTTCATTTCTAACAGTGGATTTTACAAAGGGACTGCTATCATAGATGAAATTACAGTCAGGTGCCTCATATCAAAGGGAATTCCACGTTTTAGGGGCGCAGAGGCTACACCTGCAGGTAACTAAGAGCCCAAACAGGCTACTGAACATTAGAGAAGCCCTGTGCCATGAAGCTGGTGGGCTGCAGACTGCATAGTCAGGACAAAGTGCCCCTGGTTCCACAAGTTGCTAGCCAGATGAAAGATGACATGTGTGTCAGAAAAAGGACTTTCTGGCAGCTAAGCCAATGGGTCCTGGGAAAGCACCCATACACAAAACAAGAATTGCTGCTTATAAAGTTGTAGCTAAGACCAGGCACCCTAGATTTCCCCAACGTATGTGCCATGAGAACTTTCAGAATAACAGCCCCCTTGACCTTCCTGGCCAGAGGTGGACAAATTCCAAATCAAGTAACCACCGTGGGCATGGCAAGTGCTATCTTCTTAGGGATTCTCAAGGAAAGATGTCACAGGATGATGGGGGAGGAGAATCACATACCGAACAGCTGTTGGACTAGTTCTAAAATATATTCTACTTTTAAACGCAAATGATCCTAGATCTGTGATGTCAAGCCTTCAAGAGACAAGTATCCGAACTGCAACCCTAAACCCACTTATTTATGGCAAAGTGCCAGTAGTCTAAACTTGAACAGTTCAGAAAAACAATCCATATATTAACAACTTTTGTCTTAAAAGAAAAATAACACACGTACCATAGGTTTGCCACTACTGTCATAGTTGTATCGTGTCAATAAAGGCTGAAAGTGATTCTAGTAAAAGACAATGTTACAGAATAACTATTCTCTGGAAATTCCTAAGTAGCTTCCCTCACATCTGGAAAACAGGTCCTTCTGATCCTTTCTCTATTCTTGAAGAGGGCAGTGGACACTTTGCAAATGGAACCGCAGTGCCAGGTTCCTCACCACCAGCTCTTATGTGCAGTTACAAAATCAACTGTTGTAGCACACACATCCCATGTATTCTTGCAAGGGATCTCCAAAAGAAAGGCTTTTACTTTTTATTCTCTACTGTCACTTTTACTAGTCTTGTACCCAAACCCCTTGTAAAATCCGTCCTCTACAAATGCAAGTAGTACCTAGGTTCATGAACTTGATTCTTTCCATGATTCTTGTCACAAACTGAGCTGAACAGGAACTGAAATCAAATTCAGCCATTGGGTTCAATGTTGACTTATGGGGAAAATTGTCCAGTACAGTTCATGACTAGAACTGTAGAGAGAACTGGGTTCATGAACTTAGGTACCACTGTACTCTTGCTAACAGTATTATTCACAACAAACAAAAATTCTTAAGTATCTAAATATTATGTCATATGAAGAATGAACTGGCAAGTACAACAGAGATTCATTTTTTTTAATTGAGACAGGATCTTGCCGTGTAGTTCAGGGCTGTGCTAAACTCAATTTATGTAGCCCAGGCTAGCCTCCGATTCACATCAACCCTCCTGTTTCAGTCTCCTGAGTGCTGGAATTGCAGGTATCTGCCACCACACCTGACATGATTCACTTTTACTGTTCTTTATATTAACTAAAGCCTATTGCTTAAAGGCCTAAATGGGACAAGTGTAAGTCACTGTGCTTATGCATGGGTTCTCCAAACCAACACATGCACAGTTTTATATTTCTTACATGTGTGAAAAAAGGAAGGAATAAGGCCAGCGAGATAGCTCAGTGTACTAAGCGCCTGCTCAGGCAAGCTCAGGAACCGGGGTTGAATCCCTGATCTGCATGCTGTGCCGGCCCCACCCTTGGGCAAGCTGTGCTGGTGACTGAGTCTGGGTGTGGTGGTGTGCACCTATAATCTCAGTGCTGGGGAGCAGGGTTGGTGAGATGGCCTGGCGGTTTAAAGTGCCTGCTTAGGCAAGCTTAGGCAACCAGAGGGACTATGGTTCGATCCCTGGAACCGCATACTGCGCCAGCCCCACATCCAGGGCAGGTTGAAAACAGGAGGATTACTACAAGTCCAATCTGTATAGTGAGAGCATATACCAAATACATTAAAAGGAGGGAGGCAAACTCATAAGGAGGAAGAGAAGATGGTTGTACTAAGCTTCCAAGAAAGGCGTGAGCTGGAGATACTGACTGCTTTATGAAAGAACTATGGGTGGAGAGCCTCCTGCATGGCAAACAGGGCCAGGGCCTTTTTGTTACTGGCTTTGGGGACAGCTTACTATCGCACCTCTTGATCTAAGAGCCTAGACACCAATCAGAGCACAGTGTGATACTTACAAACTTAAGGAGGAAGGTGTTTTCCCGCAGAGCTCCAATGCACCCTGCAAACCCTAAGATGAACATCACGCCTCCTACCACAAGGAAGAGCCACACCGGGTCAAAGCCACCAAGGTCGGTAATTGAAGAAATGTTGGACAAAACTCCCTGAAACAGAAAAGAACACACAAGACACCAGGGTATGAGAGCCATGTGCCCACAAGATGGGTTGCTGTGTTTGCCTTTTGCCTTCTCCCAAAGGGGGGGGGGGGAGCTTCAGAGATGATTTGCTTATTAGGTGGAGAGAGGAGACAAGGGCAGGGAAGGGAAGGGAAGGGAAGGGAAGGGAAAGGAAAGGAAAGGAAAGGAAAGGAAAGGAAAGGAAAGGAAAGGAAAGGAAAGGAAAGGAAAGGAAAGGAAAGGAAAGGAAAGGAAAGGAAAGGAAAGGAAAGGAAAGGAAAGGAAAGGAAAGGAAAGGAAAGGAAAATGGGAGATGGAAAGGAGAAAGAGAAAAAGAGAACAAGGGGGAAAAAGAAAGCAATGTAATCACTGATTTCTTTCCAAAATCTAACTACATTTTTTGGCAGAATTATACAAATTAAATAGATGACCCCATCAGCCCTTGAATGGAGAAAACATAGATGTTACTTTTACTTCTCTGTCCTCAAATATAAATGATATTGACTAAAAACTTGGTATAGGAAAAGCATCCTATTACCCTCTTCCTTTAAGGGTGAACCCTCGTTCTCCAAGCATACAGATGTAAGCAGCTATCTACTTCAAAGCATCCCTAAGTTCTTTAAGATCCCACACCTCAGGATCCCCTGAGCTTCCGAGCAGATACCCAGAAGATGAAGATCTCCAAAATTCACCTATGTTATTTGTGATGGTGAATGTTCTACCTTCAGTTCTCAGCATTATTTTCTAACAACTAAAAAAAAACCCAGATCAACCCTTCTACTGCCCCACCCCCAACAACCAAAGAAACCCAGAGTAATTTTATTTCTCCATAAACAATGTCACTTCTTCCTGAAATCCTTTCTTCAATGTGAAGCCACATGAAATACCCCAGAACCTGTTAGGAAAGAGGTATTTTCCCTTCCAAAATGTATTTATTTACTATTCATTTGTGGAGAGTAGCTACTATTATTTTGGAACTAAGGCCTAAATATGCAGTATTAACAATAATTTTATTGTCTGATTAAATTTGTTTTGAACTCCCATATCAAAATATCTCCACAGCATCATTGTGTAAGTTGTTGTAAAGTCTTATTATTAAATATCTGTTTGTGGAGCCCGGCGGGATGGCTCAGTGGTCTAAAGCACCTGCTTAGGAAAGCTTGGGTGGCTGCAGGGACCGCGGCTCGATCCCCAACAGCACATGCTGCACCAGCCCTGCCCTCAGGGCAGGCTGAGCCAGCCATGAAAATAAATAAATAAAAAACAAAAGTTCTGAAACAAGAAAAAAAGTAAAAATTTTTTAAAATAAATAAATAAATAAATATCTGTTTGTAAAACATTCTTAACAATTTGGAAACGAAACAGTTTTATGTCACCAATACGAGGCCTGGCTTTATCTATAGGCCCAAAGCTACTGGAAACTGTGTAGCCAGTGTCTTTAGAACTTCTTTATGCTGACAGGATTTTATCTGTCCTTGGGGATCTGTTTAGACTAGTGAAATATCTTTTTAAGTATTACATATGTTAAAAAAAAAATCAAGTCTCAGCATCATTTTGATTAGTAAGTAACCTGAATACATATTGTAGTAGTTAGACAGTATAAAATCTCTCCATGATGAGAGCTAGGCTATTAGGCCTAAGCAGGATATCTCCTAAAGTCTGTTTCTATTGAGGTAGATTTCTGGAAGGTCAGGGCTGGAGAAAGACAGAGAGATCTGTGCTAGCGTTCATTAATAGGCTGGATTTAGTCATGATTATAGGGCTCCTCCATGGAGATGACAGGTAGAGATAACAGTCTGGCCAGGGGGAGGAGGCAGGCCCAGGGCCCTTTAGTCCTAATGGACCACCTGGGAAGCTGAGTCTGAGTAAGCGCTGGGGTCTGAGCCTCAGAGTGCAGTCTCATCTCCAGTGGCTGCCTTGGCAGTCAGGGCATGGCTTGTGGGCCTCTTGAGGCAGTCCCTCTTAGGCTGGCCTGGCTTTTGAAGGCAGTAACAGGCGAGCCTCATCAGCAGATGAACCACATCATTGCTGAGTTCAACAATGAGCCCAGAGAATCAGACTTACAGTCCACAACAAACCTAAGGGAACCCATGTTAAATGCCAATATAAGGAGAAAGTCTGCTAAACTTTTAATAAATGCTCATGCAGATGTGTCAGTACTTTCCCAACCAGTGGCCCCATTTGCAAAGCACAGAGTACTCAGTGTTTTCCATAGGTCCTATAATTCATATGCCCCTGATAGTAAGAGTTGGCCAGTTTATTTGAGATAATAATACTCAATGGCCATGGAAAATTAAAAAGGGATTAAACCCCACATTTAAGAGATCTCTGCTAATGAAACTACAAAAACTTCTAACTAGTCTTTAAAAAAAGATTATTAGTTTCAGATCATCCTAATGTCTCAGTAGCTGTTCAAAAGATATTAAATTAATGATATGTGAGATGCAGAGGTCCCCTGGACACTATGGTGAAAATCATTTTAGACTATTCATAATTATCCTGATGATGTTATTATTTGGCCCATGTGTGTTTTGTTTCTTTGGCCTTGTCTCCTCCAGATTTAAAGCTATCCCACCCCTCCCCCCAAGATACAAGTGCCTGGGCCTTTAGACAGAACCTCTGGAGAATATCTCTGACTACTGATTCACAACTATCAACCCCTTCAGACTGAAGAAGCCAGAGTGGTCATTGTCCATGGTTTCCTTATGGCGGTTCGAGTTACATCTTGGCAGGGGTGGAATGTTGCAGGCAGCTGAAATATTCAGAAATAATATAGGCAGCCAGGCAGGGCCACGCCCTCAAGGAGAAAATATGGAAGACAAGGTGACTCTGCCACTTTAGAAGAGACAGACACCCCTGCTTTGGGCCAGACTTCAAGACAAAAGAATAAACAAACACAGCCGCATACTTCCCTAAGGATGAGCATCAGAGACGGATTTTCTAAATAGGTATCAGTCACCTTGAAAAAGTCCAACTGAGTCACTGACTCAACCCCCAACAGGCAGAGACTCTGTCCCATATTTATGCTGGCTTGCTACATGACTCGCTTTCCCATTTGGTACTGGGTTTAATACATTTTACCTGAGCAATGGTGCTTGTAATCTCATTGATTGACCATAGTTTTGTCCCACCTCATGCCCAACTAAGCGAGTTCTCATGTTTTCAATCACCCTAAATCTGCCTCACCACATGATTTTATAAGAGTCCCTGGAAGAAACAGCTTCCCAGTGGCAACCTGCTCAGGGCCCCCCTTCTGTCCTCTTGTACGGGAGCTTTCTTTCCCCCAATAAATATATTCTGCTCTGAAAGAAAAGAAAAGAAGAGAAGAGAAGAGAGGAGAGGAGGGGAGGGGACTCAAAGCAGACCAGGATGGGCTGTTTTGGAACCAAAACAGAGTATCTACTTTACTCCCCCTTCCTGCCAAGCCAGGAATCCTGGACTTGTTCTGCAGTGCTTCCAGTTGGTGCTGAGCTTAAGCGTCAAGCTTCAATCCATTTTAAGGCTGTAGAAACATCTGGAGTATACTGTTAGGTTTTCCCTTTGTTTTTCAGGGTCACATCATCTTAAGCACAAGCATATTGATAACAGAACATACATAAGGAGACAGGGCTCCAAAAGGCTCAAGGCCTAAGAAATGAGAGGTTGTCAAAGCAAAGGAGACAAAGGTGTGTTCGCCCTTGACCAGTGACAGCACCAAAGGTAGTCACTTCTGCATGGGACTGTAGAGACCAACAACATGGTCCATTTCTGTGTTTTAGAACTAGGAATGCTGGGGCTGCAGAGCTAGCTCAGTGGGCTGAGAGCCTGCCTATGCAACAGCAAGGACCTAGGCTAGATCCCCAGTACAGCATGCTGTGCCGAGCCCTGCCCCAAGGCTCAGCTGGCTACCAAGACTGGGTATGTAGCACAGAAGAAAACTAATCTGTCCTCTCACCAAAGTTAAGTTTTACAACTGCTCAGCCACTGGAGAAAGGCTTAGGGGCACAAAATATTCCTAAAATGTAAAATCTAACTTGGGAGAAGCTGGAGAGCTCATTTACGTGGCACCAGAAAGATGAGCTAGCTAGCTATGGTGGAAGCCCCAGAGTAGGATGAATTCCATTTCTAACACCAACAGGAACTAGAGAGGCTGCAATGGAGACATGGGCTTCCTCTCTCTGGTAGCTGACCTGTACCCTCCTAGCTGTGCTCCTCACAGCATTCCCAAGATGGCTGGGGAGCTGGGATCTTCAGGCACCTTGTAAGTGATGACTATTCTACAAGTTCGCCCATTTTTAATAGTCTATTCCTGACTCAAACTCAGGTATGACAAGGGGCAGGTTACTGTTCCCAGCTTCTAGGACCCATGGTTGTGTAAAGGGCTCTTAGCTTGGGCGACAACAAGAGCAACTGTCTAGCTAGCTCTGCAAACTTACATCTTTGGGTCTGAAATATCAAGACAATACTGATCTCCAAAAGGCAAAAATTATGATCCCAACTATCACTAGATTCCTAGATCATTTGTCCTTTCTGAGTTAACTGAGTAGGTATGAATCTGGCTTCTCAAACTCATTTTAATACTCTCCCTAGTGAGGCCTTCAATGGTTTCTATGGTAATGGCAATCATTTGGGGCTGCTACTGGACTGCAAATTCTACTCATTTATTTGTAAATCTAGGCAAAAGCCAGGGGTAGAGACAGATACTATGAAGAACTCAGGGGAAAGGTAATATTCTGGAAAGCATCGGAAAGACCACCAAGAACTTTATTTGTAATGGATCCATGATATAATCTGGTTGTAACCAACTATAAACTAATTCAAACTTTTTTTTTTTTTTTGGTTGAGGGGTATCAGTAAAAAGAATGTATCCATTGGTTTGCTAAATTTTTTTAAACTGAGTTAAAATTATATGCACTTACACTGCATGTTATGTTTTGAAGTTATATACATTGTGAAATGGGAATGTCTAAATGTAGCCAATTAACTATGAGGTAATAACTTATTATCTCATAAAGTTATCTATTTTATGGTGAAAACATATTATATGTTTTAAGAATAAAAAGTGGGCCTCATTTTTAAGGGTGTAGGGACCAAACATTTCTAAACATCACCACTAAGTAGGCTACTGCACACTTGTAACTTCAGCTACAAATTCCTTGGGAGGCTGAGTCCTCCAAAGACATGCCACCATTCAAGCCCAGCCTGGACAACTTAGGGAAACCCTCTTTCAAAATAAAAGTAGGGTGTGGAGGTGTGGGTAAAGTGTTAGGAATGAAGCTCCGCACCCTCTGGATTCTATCTCCAGCACCCAGGGAAACAAAACGAAAACCTTAACAGTTAACAATATATTATTAATTATAGTCACAAATTCAAATCTTGAGACACCAAAGTATGAAAGTTCTCTCCTCCTGGGATTAGATTTACCGCCTATATGGAGAAGGAGAAAAGACAGACTCATCCACGTATCACCGCTTTACTATTTCTAAGAGCAAGAAGGCTCTACAGAACCAGATGGAACCCTGGTAACAATGGCTGGGTTACAAACATGACAGTAACATTGCTCAGCTTTCCAGAGTCTTCAGATGGAGTCTCTTGCTACACTTCCTGTTTAGCTCCATCTGACCAACAAGGAAGAAGTCTAGCACAAACTTTAGCTGTCAAAACCTGGAAGAAAAAAATCTATGATTAGTTAAAGCTGCTAGTTATTGGAAACATGCTCAGATGGAGGACACTCCTTGGGCAGGTGCTGCTTCTGCTGGCCACCACAGACTCGTTCTAAAGTTTCCTCCTCCTTCAGTGCACTCCACGCTCCTGGCAGCGCCGCTTCTCCAATAAGCCCCTGCCTGTCCTCCCAGGGAAACCTGAATGTGGGACCGGCAGCTCACTCCCGTGGCTGGGGCTGTAAACTACCAACTGCAGAGCCCACAGAAAAGTCAGTCTGCAGCAAGAATGCCAGGGCTGGGGGAGAAACAAAGCCTAGCAGGTGGAGGGAGATGCTGAGAGTACCCCAAGTCTCGGCCAAGTGCCATGGTCTGTCAGAGTTTTGTGCCTCATCCCAGGGTCTTCAGCAGATGTCTCTGGGCTATTGCAGAGAGTCCCGCAAGCCGTCCTCAAGAGTACAACAGCATCAAAAGCACCAGGCGGCCCAGCCTAAGCTCACGCTGTAAGTGTGGACACAGGGCAGAGGCCAGTGCTGGCTTTATAAGGTCACTCCACCTGAGTCAACTCAGCAATTAATCCAGTGTAAATTCTCTTCAGTTAATTCCCACCAATGATGTGGTTCTGATGCGGAAACTCTGGGTGTTTTGTCTGTGTTATAATAACACACAGCATGTCTTCAGACCCCATTCTCAGCTGTGAACTTAAATGCCAAATTTTAGAACTTCAACTTATTTGAAAAAGACCACTAAATGCTGTTTAGTCAGTCTTTTCTTACCCAGAGCTGCTGCTGACCTTAGAAAGGTGCACACAGTGCTCTTCCCTGGGGTACCACAAATGCTTATTGTTTTAAAAACCTGAACCCTATAGAAGACAACATTTTGGGGCTAAAGATGTCAAAGGTACTGGTCCAGGCAAGTCATAATCAGAAAACATGTCTTATGAAGCAGACTGTTCAGCAGAACAAAGATAGACAATTAACAGGCAGAACCACTAACCAATATATTTCTTTTAATAATTTGTTTCGGGGTTGGAACAGTAATAGTAGAAATAAGGGAGTAAGTACCATCCATAAGAAAAATATATTCAAGAGTCCAAATTCAGAAATCAAGAGGAATTCCCAACCATATATTTTAATAATACACTGTTAAGACTGTATTTATCACAGATAAGAACATATTTACAAACACCCTCCATACCCCCTGGATATCCCCACACCATCACTCTTTCAACCCTGAGTCATCTCTCTTGCCTTTCAACCCACGGCTGCTGCAGCAGGCAACAGGAAAAAAAAACAAATTGCTCACAACATAAAGCACTGCTCTAAAGACAAATGAACAGCAGTCAATTTTTTTAATAATATATATACATATATATATATATACACGTATATATATGTATATATATATATTTAGGTTTTTTATGACTTTTAATAAGAAATAACATTGAGACAGTTTCAAAACACTTTAGTAGGATGGCCACAATGATTGATACAATGCATACTGTTGTCTTCATAGTAGTTGTTCAGAGTACAAGATGCAGATATGATAACTTTTCCAATTTTTTTTTGTTGTTTCAGAACTTTTGTTTGTTTCTTTATTTATTTTTATGGCCTGCTCAGCCTGCCCTGAGGGCAGGGCTGGCGCAGCATGTGGTGTCGGGATCGAACCATGGTCCCTGAAGCCGCCTAAGCTTTCCTAAGCAGGCGCTTTAGACCACTGAGCCATCCCTGCCGGGCCTGATAACTTTTCTAAACACTATTGGTGCAAATATTTCTTCTCATTGAACTAAGAGAAAGTAGTTGTATACATGCAGCAATATTCCATAATAGTAGCAGGTTATCAGCAGAACTGGCAATGTCAGAAGCTGTTGACTTGAGCCTTTTATAGCTCAGTATAATAATCTGGCTTTACTTTTTATGCCTCATGTTTAAACTTTTCTGCTGGGTGGTTAAGTCTAAGTTAAAACAAGACCTATATAACAAAACATGTAATTTTCTTATCTGACAAGGTCAGTCAAATCCCCTCAGGATTAACCTTGAAACCATGTGTTGCATTTCGTAGAACTTTTGTCATTGTCAGCCATCAGGATGAGTCATGGCCATTGCTTGGCCAGTTTGCTCCCTGTAAAGGAGACTGAGAGAACGTTTTCTCTCTAGGTGACTCTCGTTAGGCACGATATATATTATCTATCCCTTTCCTCTGTGGCCCCATAATCTCCTCAGACAGAAAATTTGGGACACCACTGAGTTATAGGATGTTACAATACAGGTTCTCTTAGGTCCTGAGTCTTCATTGACCTTGAAGGGCTAGGGCCAAAATACTGGCTATCCTTGTAGCCCTTCTTTTTCTAATTTTTGGTCTGCAAACTTGGGCTCTTGACCCTCCAGAAGAGAAGTTAGTGATACTATTACTCTTATTACATACGTACGTGAGCTTATCTTCACTGACTTTCTAAATATTAAATACCTTAAACTTAATGTGGATCCTGTATTTTCCATCAATCACTGACACTCTAATAAATCCCTATACAATGTGATTTTAAAAACTGTTATACTTTTTACGTAGAAATTTAGAAATCTAAGCATATACAAAATTGTAGCAGGTCAATCCTATGGCATTTTTCCTTGTCTCATTTTCTCATTAATAAACCTTTTTTGTTTTCTTTTAAAACAAGCATTTATTTACTTGAAAGAGTATAGCAATAATTGAAATTACACTAGAAACAGCACACATCTAGAAGACCAGAATGGCAAACATTCCAAGCATGATTTTAGTCTTACACTTTGCTACTCCAAGTGTCAAAACCCTGTTGGAGATTCTTAGGACCATTGTCTAATTCATCCTATGTACATGAGTGCATGGTTTTTCCCCTGCCAAGTTTCATAACTTTTCTGCTTAACAATAGTCAATTTGAAAGAAACAAATGAACATATTCAAAGATTGAACATTCCTCAAATCAACTATTGGGTAACTAGCTCTTGGAGTACCAATTTGTAACTTAAACAACTGATGCTCCATTGAAAATAGATTTTGATTACCTATGAGATACTGGACAGTATCTCTCAGAACTTTGTAAAGAGGCCAGTATGTGTCTGAAAAGGACAAGGACGTGCTAATAGAATGTGTTTGAGGCAGTGTCATTACAATAGAGTTAGAAAGCCAGCAAAGAGCCAGAAAACAAAAACTAGGTGTGCCTCACAGTGCAAGGAGGCTGGCACCGCAGCCACACAGTTAAGTCTGCTCCAAAGTGGGCAGAGAGAGCCTTCCCCAGTCAACCTCTGACACAAGCCATCCCATGCAGTATGCCTATCTGGCTCCTTGCAATTTGCCATGGGATTCTACATGTAGAAGGGTAGTCCAGGCCACCACTATTTTTTAATTTTATTTTTAAGCTAATACATAAAAACATAAAATTATACATACTATGGAGTACAATATGATGACTTAAGGCATACAAAAATTGTCAAGTTTTTAAATCAGGGCAAACATATCTATAGGACATCATTTGCTTAGGACAAAAACATTCAAAGTAATCCTTATAGGCTTTCTTACAGATAGAGCTATCCTGCTGTGCAATACAACACCAGGACTTTTCATTACCACCTAAACGTAACTTAGCATCCACTGATGAACCTTTCCCCATGACGTTTTTCCTTCTTCTGTCCCTTACCTTTGGTAACTACAATGTGGTTCTCAACTTCCATTAAGTTAACTTTTCTAACATGCCAGTGAGGCCATCCAATACTTGTGTTTCTGCGCCTGACTTCTTTCACTTAATACAATGATCTCCAGTTCAACCCATATTATCACAAATCACAGAACTTTATTCATTTTGTGACTGGATGATATTGCACTGTGTATAGTGAACTTATTTTCTCAGCCCATTCATCAGCTGGACGTTTTGTTTCCATTTCTTGGCTACTGTGAATAGTGGACATGTCTGTTTGATACACTGATTTCTTTTCCTTTAGACATATACCAAGCAGTAGGATTGCTGCACAAGTAGAAGTTGTATCTTACATTTTTTAAGCAACTGCCACAATGTTCTCCGTAACTGCTCTTCTGGCTGACATTTCCAGGGGCCTAGAGGATTCCCCTTGCTCCATCCTCCCCAGCACTTGTTCTCCTCTGTCTAGTGTTGGTTTCCTGTGTGCCTGTGACCTTGGCTGTTACCTTACCTAAGTCTTGATCAGCAATCAGCAAAGTGACACATTGTGCCATAAGGTTTTATGGAACTGAAAATCTAAGTAAATGCAAACACTATGTTAAGAGTTCAATAAAGCAGCATCATATTACATGAGAGTAACAGAAAGTCAAGGATGCCTTCAAAGCCCCTGAGAGTTCAAGTCAGCTATGTTAAAGAAGAATCTGTTTTGTTCTCAGTACGTACTTCTCTTGAGTTCCTCTGAAGAAAAGCCGTGGGTGTGCTGACAGGCCAAATGAGGAAGACAGTACTAGGGTGTCCTAACCATCTTTTATGGGGAACTGGAAATAATCTAAGACTCGCAGGAGAAAAGCAGGAGGGGAAATCCATGAGTCAGCAAAACCCACAAGCAGGCAAAAGGCAGGCAGGGTGGATGAGGATGGCGGTAGAGAAGAGGCGGGAAAGCTAGGCAGCACCTGGTTGAGGCGGCAGCTCGCAGACACCTCTGCGCAGTGAGCTGCCGGGCACACAGGTGCGGGAGCCGCTGCCCTGTCCATCCCCACTAGAGAGCCACACCCTACCCTGTAAGATGAGCGGTGCAGTGGCTTAAGGAACACGGTATGTCTCTGTAGAGAGAAGGAGGGCCGGATTCTCTTCTGCCTCCCTCTTCTCCTCCCTACCAGCACTTCACGGGTTCTGCTTTCTCTGGAACCTCAGCATCTTCTCCCCATAGTTTTGCAACAATAGTGTGCGCTTTGCTGCAATTTCTTCTTGAGATGTGTATGTACCCACAGAAACAAAAATGCAAACAAAGCCCCGGAAGGTTCCAAACCAGCGCACTTCTGGTGTCTGTGGGTTTCTGTTTTCTTTCTCCTCACCACCAGCACAGAGCAGCCTCCCTGTGCACCTGGAGAGCTTGGTTTCCTCTCTGCCCACCCACACAGAAAAGAAACAAAAATAACCTTCCACACACACACCCAAGGCAGGAGCTCCTCTGCTTCTGTATATGCAAGCCTGCTCTTCCCAGATGAGAAACAGGCTGGGATGGGATGGGCTTGTGAAATGCATCTGCAGGTCCAGGCCAGACGGTGCCCTTTAACACTCATGTGTCTGACCACCCCACTCCACAGGGGGTCACTGACAACCATTTCCCTAGAGAAAGAGCAGTGACCATAGGACATTTCAACAAAAATGAAGCCACCCAGAGATGGGTGATGAAGCTACTCAGAGAGGGGTGGTCCTGCAGCACAGGGAGATGCAGTTCCAATGTACACAGGAAGACCAAATGGGAACTAGAGGGCCACCATAAAAAGACATCAAAGCCCCTCACAGAAAGCACATGACAAAGCCAGCAAACCACCCTCTAAATACTGCAGAAGCCAAAGAGAGGACGTCTGATGTGAACAGGCCCATGAGTGATGAGGGGAAGACAAACAGCTTGGCTCATGACGTGGCAACGAGAGGCAAGTCCACAAAGAAACCTGGTTTCTTCCCAGGTTATCCTATCACGAAAGGCCATAGGTAAGATGCAAGTAATCCTTTCCTGAAGATAAACAATTGGCTGTGGCCTCTCTCCGAAGGGAGGAGAAAGTAGAGCAATTACCTGTGAGGCCTGCATAACAACAAGCAACTTCTGGGGAGGATATACACACCAGACCCCAACAGCTGGTCCTGCTCCAAGTCAGTGACTCTGGCACATACTCAGCCTGCTCATAAACCAGAGGTTGTCGCAGGCCACTGTGCCATTCTGCAGAAGTTGTATGGTCCTAGCCACACGCCCAGTGTTTTCATGTGCACATTCCTAAAATGTACGGCATACCTAGGATGATCCCAGGCTCAGTACAAAATCTACACTGAAACAGAAAAAAAAAAGCTCTATCCTCCAAGCCTGCTCTGATGCTGCAATCCTCACCCACAATGAGATGGTACTGAGCGGAAACCTTAAGCATGTGACAGTCTGAGGAGGCTGTGAAGAAGGGACTCATGAGGAGCAAGATGTCCTTATGAAGACATGAGAGCCCAGATCTCACCTCTTTCATCTGGCATGCAGGGAGACAGAAAAAGCTGTTCACTCACATATCACTCACATGCTGTCCACACTGACCCACTGTCACCTTGATCTGAACTTCCAGACCCCAGAACTGTCGGAAACAGATACTTCCGGCCAAAGCTGTGCATCTGTGGGTATTGTGCCAAAGCAGCAAAGACAGGCGTCCGACCTGCTTCCCTGAACTAAGGTGCGCAACTGTCAGCCCTCGCAACAGCAGCCCTCTGTTCTGGGCCTGCAGAGGACTCCTCTTTCCCCCTGAGGAAGTGCTGGTAGTGTCTCCTGTGAGGAGCCAAGCACCATGCTGCTGTGGCAGTTGGAATAAAGATGTGTAACACATGAGGACTGGCCTAAGAGGGGCATGGTGCAGACCAGGTGGGCAGAGGTCCTCATGGCACTGTCACGGAGTTTGGAGGGGAGTGCTTCATCAGAAAGGCTGAGATAACATGGCGGGACTGATAGCACCTATGGATCTAAGGCAGGAAAGGTAGGGGCGGGCAACCTGTAGAGGAGAGGCTGGCCTAGTGCTTTTGCACTGGAAGCCTGCATGAAGCTGAGATTCCAGCACACAGAAGTGAGGAAGAGGCCAGTGTGGGGTATAGAGTAATTTCAAGTCCAGACCCTGTCCAGATCCTGTGTGGAAGAACACAGAAAGCCTGAGGGACAATGGGAGGTATCATGGAAGCAGCAGCAGGGCAGTGTTGCCCCAGGTAGAGCTGCTGGAAGCCTGAGCAAAGGCACTGCTGCCAGGAGTGGTGCTGCATGCCTATCACACCATACTTTGGAGGCTGAGGCAGGAGGACTGTTTTGAGTTCAAGATCAGTCTGCGCTCCAAAGTGAACTCAAGGCCAGCCTGAACTACACAGTGAGACCTTGTCTCAAAAAGACAAAAAACATGAGTTCGTGAGTTCGAACCCCATTCCCACCGAAAAGAAGAATCAAGCCTTAAGTAGTGTAGTTGGTTGAGTAGGAAAAGGAAAGGTACCTTAACTGCTCCATGGAAGGAGACTATGACAAATAAATAGTTCTTTTAAAAACCGAACTTTTCTTGCCCCTCAAGATATGTGGATTAGCTATTTTAACATGGTATCCCTCACATCAATATAGTGTGCTCAGTAGCAATCAGAGGCTACCACTCATGGTGGCAACTTGGTGACTGACAGGTTCTGGCCCTAGCATGAATTACTGAAATCATTATGGTGGTCATGTAATATGGCTGGTGGCCTTAAAACAAAAGCCCATCTTCCCAGGACCACCTCCCCCTTCTTCTCCAACTTAGCTCAAGACACAGTTTATTTCCACCCTTCTCGTCACCTCAGAGAAGACCTCCAATCAACTCCTTCCAAACTCCACCCCTGGCAAAAGGCCATAAAAGCCTCAGTCTCCCTCTGTTCCAATCAAGAATTCCTTATCCTTCTCCACATTCTCTCCCATGTCCTCAAAGAAAATAAAGCCATGCTGAATGGGGTGGGAGCCAGGGAGAAGACAGATGTGGACTCCGAACATGTCACTAGGGAGGCTTTCAAGTCACGGTGTCAATGGCAACACTGAAAGGCTCTAAAGATAGCAAGACGGGGTGGACAAGAGAAACCAGGTTAATGTGCAGCAAGCTGTAAATCTCAAGAGGAGATGGGACACAACTCAGCCTTATGCCCTATAGTCCCAAAAGTATACCTTTTTGGGGGTGCAGAAAACAAACTGGCTAGAGGTGCACAACTGTGATGGCGAAGGGCCTCTAGCCCAACCACAGATATTCAGCTGGAAATATCGAAAGAACAGGGTTGCTACGTAAGAGTCCTTAGGAGTAAACTGTGGAAGGACTTACTCTGCATGATCCAGCAAGGTAGTGATTTTTTCACTCAAAATCACTGACATGAACGACAGGGTGACATGAACAGAAAGAACAACTCAAAGAGACACAAGTGATGAGTTCTTTGTTGTGGAGACTGTTAAGTATATTTTCACACCTAAGTAGCATCTATTGCAATGTGTTGTTACACACATATACATACCTTTCCTACCATGAGGTCCATTCTTCAAGGATTTAAATGATTTTACTTCATATTCCTAGATCCAGCGCAAGCCCTTCCAAATGCTACATGCTCAATAAATGTTATCTGGATGAATGATTTTGCTATGATCGGAAGCTATCAAAGATGTTACAGAGCTGATTCATGCCACACGACTGTTAAAACTTCTTCCAAAGAGCAGATCTGACCATCACTGAAAAACTATACAGAAGCCAGCCCCGCCCCCACCCCAGGTTTTCCATCTTCTCAGTGGATTTGGAGTTTAGATAAAATTATTTATAATCATTTCTTATGTTCAAAGGCAATTTTAAAATTCTGACTGGCAAAAGTATGAGGGGATAATCCTTTTTCCCTGGAAGGCTTCTATACTCCACATAAATGTGTTTAAGCTCCATGAAGGAAACCTGATCCTTGCAGTAGAAATCTGAGTGTTTCCGTTGAGACCCTGCTAGAGGATGTAATGCTCCAGGGCTCCTTTAAAACAAAAGTCAGTCTTGGTCTGGGAGAGTCAGTGATTCACAGTCTGGCTTTATTGGTTTATAGGTGTACATTATTATTCTCTAAGCTTCAGCTGGCTGGGGTTTACCCCAAACATTCTGGCAGGGCATGGTGGTGCATGCCTGTAATCCTAGCATTAGGGAGACCCAGACAGGGGGATCACTGTGAGTTTAAAGCCAACCTGCTCTACACAGTGAGTTCAAACCCAGCATGAACAACAATCTCAAAAACAAAAACACATCATTCTGCCATCTCATCAGAAGCCTGCCCTATGAAAAAACCCGAAAGACTTAATAACAGCCTTTGCAGTTACTAAAATAGTCAATGCATATCACTTTTCCTTCCTACAAGTCCCTGAAACAAAGCCAATCCCTTGTCCACAAGTCAGTACCTGACAACTCTCCTAAAACTTGAGATACCTTTCAAAACCACCCTCAGGTCCATCCTTACGCTGGGAGTGAATGTGCCGCATTCGTGCACCTGGGGGAGGCAACACTACCACCAGCGTGCAAGGAGGCTGCGCAGAAGCCACATCTACATGATGAGCCTGCAGCCTATCTTGACCTTGGCTATGAAAACGTGACACCACGACTTTGAAGGAAAGTCATACTGCAGATTCAGAACAAAATTAGCTTAGGCCAGCTATAATGCTTTTTAATGGCCTTTTAGTTTCAACTTAGAATCTAACTTAATATTCTAGGGACTACCATATCAACCTTTGCAGTGTATCACTATGAGAGCAGATCTCTAGTTCTGCTAACTCACAAGCTAAGAATGCTGTAGCATGTGAAACCTACAGAAAAGATTTTGCCACTCTGCTACAGCCTGTCTCCCTCCCCATAATGTTCCTACTGATGCACATGATACATACATGGATTCCTGACTTTTTCTTTATTTTCTTCTATGAAATAAAGATTTATATAACTTCTTTTAGAATGGAACATACCACTCAGGGTAACTTTAATCCATGTTCCTGGGCCAACATTGCTCACATTTGGTTTATTTTTTTTTTAATTTTTTTTTCTTGTTTCCGAACTTTTGTTTGTTTCTTTATTTATTTTTATGGCCAGCTCAGCCTGCCCTGGGAGCGGGGCTGGCGCAGCGTGTGGTGCCGGGGATTGACCTCAGTCCCTGCAGCCACCCAAGCTTTCCTAAGAAGGCGCTTTAGACCACTGAGCCATCCCTCACATTTGGTTTAGAATCACCATTCTCTTACTTCCTTTTAAAGCAGAATTGAATTTTTTACAATGAGACCTCATAGTGGGCACTACTGGTATCATCTCATTAATCCTCACAAAGACCCTATCAGGTGAGATCAGCTGTCTCCACTGCAGAGAAGGAAAAGTTATCTCAGAGAAATAAACACAGCTGTCCAAAGCCACAGAGATGAAGTGGTGAATGAAGGACCCAAACAATGATGTCAGGTGTGTTTAGCCTTATCTTAGTTCAGGCTGCTAAACCAATATTGTTTGGACGGCTTAAATAATGATTATTTATCACAGCTCTGGAGGTGGGGAAATCTAACTTGAAGAAGCCAGGTTAGGAAAGGGAGTTTCCCATTATGCACTTGCATATGAAGACAGTTTGTATGACAATACAAAACTTGTACTTTTAAACAAAAAAGCCAACAGACTCAGCACCTAGTAAAGGCTTCTTCCTCATTGTGTCCTCTCTTGGTGGACAGAGGGACCATTCTGCTCCAGTGCTTTCTGGTGGAGCGCAATACTGCTGGTAAGTGCTCTACCTTCACAATCTCCACACAGTCTCCCCTCCAAATATCACATCGGGGTTTAGGGCTTCAGTAGTTATTAAAGCTAATAATTATTAAAGTGATCAACTGATCACCTAGTCAATCAGTTAGGTAGTACATGGTCATTCAGTCTATACTCAGCCCCAAAGCTATGTTTTTCCACACAGAAACTGAAAAATCTTTGTTTTGTTTTGTTTTTGTTTTTTTTTTGTTTTAGAAACTGAAAAAATCTTAAAACAAAGTTAGATCACAACACTTCCTATGGAAATGCCTGGTATTCTCCTTCCTAGACTATAACCAAACTTCTGAAGCAGTCTTCCAAGCCTATGCCATTGCTTCCCCTGCCTTGTCTCCTGCTGCTGTCTGTGTTTTCTCCCATGGAATCCCTGCTGGCTTTCTGGGCAATCATGGGAACACCAAGACCTTGGCTTGTCTCTCCTGGACTCTTCTTACTTCATTATCTTGTCTAGATTTTTGCTCCAATATCAATACTCAGGCTGTTGCCAACTATACAAAGCCACATCTTTTCCCAAGGTTCTATAAGTAGCCCCTAAATTACACTTGTGTTTCCTGCCAGCACTCACCAGGATCTGGATCCATATTTTCCAACAGTTACTGCCTTCCCAGTGCTCCACAGAATGCAAGCTCCACCAGCCATGTTGCACCTCCCACGCCCAAGACCAGGGTGTGAGCAGCACTCCCCGTGCTGTCCTGCCACTGGGCTAACGTTCCCTTTCCTTCCTACCACCTCTGTTTGGCCCTCTCTGCTACACTGTAACTTGCATGACCTTGGCCATCTCACTGGCTCTCAGAACTTCCTATTTATTGATACTGATGGGCAAGGGAGACTCCATTTTCTTTTTATAATTCCATTTTAACAAAAATCACTGGTTCACTTAAACTGCAGTTCAACTCCTTACCTTCCACCCCCTTCCCTTTAGTGAACTATAATCCCACTGAGAAAAATAAGGCCACTAAAAAGAAAAAGAGAACAAACAGAACAGCTCAGGAAGTAGGGTAAATATTAAATTGCAACGTCCTGTGACTGGCAGGTGGTCGGCAGTGTCTGGAGAATATAAACTTTGAAACAGTTGTATGGCAATTTCTCAAAATTCTGGTGAATGTGGAAATGTGGTTGGTATGGATACCTGAAAAGTACATAATCTAAAAGGGAAGTACAAGCAGACAACCTGATTCGAGGGTCTAAGATGTAGGTCTTGGGCTGTCTCATAATACAAGCTTCTTTGCTCCTATGTACTTGGACCCTCACTGTCATCTACTGCTACATATGGAGGACAGAGTGGGATTAGTCCCTGCCCCCAGGCCCTCATGTAAAGGGTCCTGCTTCTCTGCACCCTGTCAGCTGCTCCTCAGGTGGCAGGGCCCTCCAGTTGCCTTCAGCTGGCCACCTGGAGTGCCTCTGAGGCAGCACACATGTGGCTACAGGGAGGGCCAATGAAGCTCTGCTCTCTGACTTAGAGAAGATTTAAAATTAGATTTTTTGCTTTTCATTTGATTGGAAACTCTCTTTCTTCCAGGCTGAAAATGGGATGGGTCCAGGCTCACAGATGTGGCAGCCGCGTGGTCTCAGTGCAGCTGATAACTTGGTCAGAGTTTGAGTTTGTTTTGGAATTGGTCCAAGTGCTAAAAAAATATTTTAAACTGATGCTTGGAGGCAAGTAGCAGGGCCTGGGATTAGTTTGTTGGCCTGTTTGTCTGTTGTGCGTTTCCTACATGTGCTGGCACTGTTAAATTACATCAGAAATTGTCATCTGGATCGGTGGATTCCTAGAAGTCCTGCTCTTGCCTTTCCTGTCCCTCTACATCACCCATTGCAAGCTCAGAGGGATCCAGAGCTTGCTTGGCTGCTATGGATCTCTACAACCACAGCTGTTGTTTCCAACTTCGTCAGCTTGTGTTTCCTGCTTGTGGTCTGGGCTAAAAGGGCAATTGCTCTGGCTAACTGCTATGATCACAGTCAGCAGCAAACTGACCTGTGCTAGAATCTATGACCAAGAACTCTGATAAATTTAAATGGAAAGCATCATACCTTTTGTTAACCAGAATGGCCTTCTTTCAGGGTAGGGCTGCCAATGAAGGGAACATTTGATTCTCAAGAAACCAGCAAAGTGTAGGAGGTTGCTACTGGGAAAGTGGGGCACTTGGGTCAGTTCTTCTATTGATTCCTGGCTATAGGTGGTTTGAACGATACCTCAGTAGCTTAGGATGTGTGTTTGTGGGTTTCTACACTGAGTTTTACTAATGCAGAAAAAGCCTTAATAGCAGAAACCCTAGTTTGCCCTCAGCTCTTGAGGAGGATGATCTTGTCTCTGGCAAGGCACTGCCACTGCCCTATCCTACTTGCCAACCTTGCTGCTCACCCCCCTAAGCACATAATCCCCCTCCCCCACACCACAACAAAGAGAGAGGGCAATGAGGCTTTGAGTCCCTGCCTTTCCATCCCTCCCACTGCCACAGGAAGCCCTCCCCTGAGCCTGTGCCTAAATCGAAAGAGAAAGCCTTTTCCTCTTGTCTGGTCCTTGGCATGCCCCTGCAGCAGGTAGCTGTGATGGGACTGGATGGAAACCCTCAGTGTACCTAGGTTTAAGTTCTTTTTGACATCATCAGTCATTTAAATAACTGTAGGACACAAGATCCTCTTTTCAGAGCTTTAATTACTTTCCTTGATTTGATGTTTAAAACTCCTCATTCCAGGCCAGCCAGACAGCTCAGTGGATTAAAGTGCCTGCTTAGGCAGAAGCAGCGGTGCACAATGAAACAGCAAATGATGAGCCGGGCGTGGTGGCTCACGCCTGTAATCCCAGCACTTGGGAGGCTGAGGCAGGAGGATCGGTGCGAGTTCGAGACCAGCCTGGGCTACAAAAGTGAGCTCAAGGCCAGCCTGAACTGCACAGTGAGACCCTGTCTCAAAAATTAAAAAAAAAAAAAAAAAAGAAACAGCAAATGAGAATGGGTATGGTGGTGTGTGCCTGTAATTCTAGTGCTTGGGAGGATGAAAAACAGGAAGGATCAATATAAGCCCGATCTGTGTAGTGAGACCCTATACTACATACATGCATACATATGTAAATAAATAAATTTTTAAAAAACCTCTTCACCCCCTTTGGGATGATTGCCAACAGATTACGTTAACCCTATTCTCTTCAGAGGCACCCAAGAATGCTCACACTATTAATATGGCATATGCTACTCTGCAGCCCCAGATACCTCCTGCAAGCCACAGAAGTTAGAAAGGTTTGTAGGAATGAATTTCCCAGTTGATAGAAATTGCCCAAAAAGTGTTTTGCAATAGAGATGATGCAGAAAGGAAATAAAGACAGCAAAGGAGAAAAGTAACGCTGACAGCCTATAGGAGGGCCAGTGGAGATCCAGGCAAACGGGAGAGAAAGGCAGACAAGGGAGAAGGTTGTTGTCTTCCCCTGGATCCAGACCAGTGTGCCTATTTCAAGGAGAAGGGCCATTTCAAGGAAGAATGTCCAAAGCTGCAAGAGAGAGAAGAGAAAGGAAGGCGGTGTCTGTGACAGAATCAGAGGAAGTTTCAGATTGATGAGGTCATAGGTCTCTGTCTCTCAGCCACGGGGAACCCATGTTAACTGCCAATAAAGGGGGAAAGCCTGCTAGATTTCTGACACACACTGGAGAGGTTTTGTCAGTAATTACCCAGCTGGCGGCCCCACTTGCAAACCAGAGAGTACTTAGTGTTTTATAAAGGTCTGAGCAAAAGACAATCCCCTAGGTCTGGCAATTCACGAGCCCCTAGTAATAATAAAACTGATGGGACACACTTTGGAACAGCTAGTTGTTGTCACACTGGGATCTACACCTGTCAGAGAACTCCCAAAACCACTGTTAAAAATTACTATAATAGCCGGGTGTGGTGGCTCACGCCTGTAATCCCAGCACTCGGGAGGCTGAGGCAGGAGGATTGGTGCGAGTTTGAGACCAGCCTGGGCTCTGGGCTACAAAAGTGAACTCAAGGCCAGCCTCAACTGCATAGTGAGACCCTGTCTCAAAAAGACAAAAAAAAAAAAAAAAATTACTATAATTACCAGTAAGCACCATCAACACTGGCCATGTACATGACATACTAGAACTTTGTGTGATATCTTATCCATAAAATGTTAGAAATTCTGGTCATATATTTTCCATTCCAGTATTTATGTTATGTTTTATTCTTAATAATGCTTTACTACCATGGAAACCTTTTCTTAGTTGATATCTTTGTATATATTCATTCACCTATTCAAATACTGTGCGATTACTCTGAAGTGATTACATATGGCACCCAACATTCTGGCCTCTAAGTTGGAATCATGATTTGATTTGAATTTTGGAACACTGTTTTGAAATATTTAACTTTAATTAATTAATATTTAATTAATTTTCTGAATATTGTTTTTACTTTTTGTTTTGTGATTCATACTGTATCTCTGACTTACAATCTACTTATTTTTTTTTTAATTTATTTACTTTTTTTCTTGTTTCAGAACCTTTGTTTATTCACTCATTTTTGTGGCAGGCTCAGCCAGCCCCGAGGGCAGTGCTGGCGCAGCATGTGGTGCCGGGGATTGAACCGTGGCCCCTGAAGCCGCCCAAACTTTCCCAAGCAGGCGATTTAGACCACTGAGCCATCCCGCTGGGCCCCTACAATCTACTTATAAGACAGGGTATGATATTTTCTCCTGGTATTAGAAATTTTAAAAAGAAAAAAAAATATATATATAGATATATACACACAAGGACACATATATATAGGATAGATATATAGCTACTTTGTCTTAGTTCATTAAGAATAAAAGTTTGTAGTAACATTATTTAGACAAGATACCAGGTCTGCATCATTTCCCTTGAATAATTAGTATAAAAACAATATGCATGGTATTAATTGTAATCATCCTAACTTGTTTTGAGACTATTTCATTGCTATTTTAGCTTTTTTCTCATTATAATGAATAAAAAATAAAAATAAAATTACTATAATTTAACTTGGCCAAAAAATATTTGGGTGCACTCTTATTTTGTAAGCAAATTATATTGTGTGTGTTTTTGTCTCTCTAGCCAATCTGGAAACAGCTGTTTTAACTGAGCTCAACAATTTTTTCTTCTTTTTGTATTTTTGGAATTTTAAAGCATTTGGCTATAATTTAATTTAGTTTACAGACAAATGTCACTTAAAGATATACTTTCTCCAAGGTTGGCAGCTAGTCAAACAGTGTTGAAATTGGTTCAATAAACATAATACATATTGTTATGTATTATAACTTCAGAGTCTCAATTGTTTACATTTAATGTGTTTATTGAAATTGTATTTTCGTGAGTTTTAAGATAATTAAAATTTCTTAGGCTGGGGAAATTATTGGATAGGACTCCAACTGATGAGTAAAACCAGTTGCCTGGAATAATATTAATCAGTTTTTGTTCATTAATAAGGAGCTGTAACACTCCCCATACCCTTATGGGAGACATCCCAATAAATACTGTTCAAAACACATTATTGTGATATGTTTAGAATGGTTATTGTCAAAAGGTTAAGTTTGACAAAACTAAAAAGTTAGGTTTTTGTGATTAAAAGATTCTCTTGTTACAAAACTAAACTAAGGAACAAAATAATAACAATTTTTATTGCCAATATCATGGTGTATTAAATATATTCCCTGTCTTCGAAAAGTACAAAATTATAAAATGTAAAACTGGGTTTATAGTGATACTTTCTTTGAGATTTAGACATATGACTTTCTCTTGTGCTCCAGACATTTGTAATAAGAGGCTCATGTCAAGACAACATGATATCAAAACGTTTTAACCAAAACTTATGTCATATGTATGCTCTGTATGTGCCATTACATTTAGAGATACTTAGATATTAAACAGCTCTGATAATGGTACAAGTTTCTTCAATGACATCCAATGAAAGGACAACAAATTAGGTTAAAAGTTCTTATGTTTTGGTTAGGGATGACTGACTAAAAGGTTATTCTAGTCCAAAATGGAGATTTAAATACATTACAAAAATATCATCCTGACTATGCTACAGTACTACGTACGACTACTGATGTTAAATTTTCTCTGTAAAATTATGTAACCATTGTTTGTTAATATTTTACAGAGATTTAAGTTCTAGAACATGCATGGTTAGTGAGAAATAACAGTCTTCAGGCTATAACATATTTCAAGACACTTAATACTCAGATAAAATTTTAATAATTCAGTACATTGCTTCTGCTACAGTGTAACATTATTAACCTTCTCTTCTAGATATTTCAACAGCTGAGGTTTGGAGACCAAAAATAAGAAAAATGGGTGGGTTAAGTATAGCCAATCTTTTGTCCCTAGCCCTCTGAGATCAATGAGGATGCAGGATATAAAAGAACCTTTGCTGCAATATCCCCTAATTCAGTTGAGTCCCTAATTTTCTGACCAAGGAGATTATGGGACCACAGAGGAAAGTGATTCTACGGTACATAGTGCACCAAAAGAAAAATCTCCCAAGCTTTTACAGAAAGTAACTTGATCAAGCAATAGGTGTGATTCATGCAGATGGCTGACAGTGATGGTAGTACTGAAAGGCACTGTACATGGTTCCAAGGTAAATCTTGAGATTTAACTTACCTTGATAGATTATCAAGAAGTTAAATTGTAATATACAAGTCTCACTTTAATTTGGTCTTAAACATTCAGCATAGAAGTATAACCACAAGATATATAAAATGATGTCATATTAATAGTAGTTTCTCCAAAATTTGGCTTATTCTTGTCTAAAGACTGCCGAACTCCAAGTTACCGCACAGATAAAATCAACTATAAATATGCTAGATTAGTTTTACTGGAATCTGTCAGACCCACCTCATAAAAGGAGTTCATAACTGGTCAACTACAACAGGATTTCTATCCGAGGCTATCAGATTCAGCGTTGGAGGGGGTCCCTGACTACAATCTCCCTTGACATCAACTCACCTCAGACTGAAGCAGCTAAGAAGAATACTACACCTAGTTTTCCCAAACTGCGGTGAGTAATCACTATTTACAGGAAAAATATTACAGACAGGAGGCTGGGGAAATGGCTCCGGTGTCTAAGTGTCTGCCTGGCAAGTGCAAGGGCCTGGATTTGATCCCCAGCCTTGCATGACATGCCAGCGCCGGAATCCCAGATGCACTGGGCTGGTCACTGAAACAGGGAGTGGTGGTGCATGCCTGTAATCTCAGCACTGGGGAGGCTGAGAGCAGAACAAGTCTGAGGGTAGCAAAACCCTACACCCAATAAATAAAAGATTTTTTAAAAATTACAGACAGCTCAATTAGTTACAAGAATTATAGACAATTAGGGTTAACTGAGAAAAATGACATGAAACAAAGGAAGAGAGAAAGAAGGGAAGACAGAGAAAAGAAGAGGGGAGAGGGCAATGAAAAAGGAGGATGGTCCAGTACAGTTAATAACTTGGGGGCAAGGGTATGCTTGCATATTAACAGATCATAAAAGCATCAATTTGGATGCATCTGAGAGACCTGCGTACAGAGATCATTAAACCCCTGGTGAAGCCTACTGACACCAGACCCATCTTAGATTCCATAATGAACAGATTATAGAAATATTTTATAGACATTTAAAATTTACTTAAAAAGAGAATAGAAAAATAATAAGACATTAAAAATACATGATTTTTTAGCTGGGCGTGGTGGCTCACGCCTGTAATCCCAGCACTCGGGAGGCTGAGGCAGGAGGATCAGTGCGAGTTCGAGACCAGCCTGGGCAACAAAAGTGAGCTCAAGGCCAGTCTGAACTGCATAGTGAGACCCTGTCTCAAAAAGACAAAAAAAAAAAAAACATGATTTTTTAAAAACCAAGATAATAGGTATATGACATTCAACAGTGATTGTTATATAGTACATTGCTATCTTCAATGTGGTTGCTTAGATTACATACATAAGCATATAAAATTAGTCAAAGTAAAAATTTTAAGAATTAACTGCTATCTACCAAAAGAACTCATATAAATTAGTGGTACAATCATCTTAGCTATGTTGTGTATAAATATATACATTTTCATCCTTCCTTTTCTTTTCTCCTTTCTCTCATGCCAATTGTTTATTTCTTCTGTTTAGTTTCTTTCCCTTGTACTATACTGTATCTCTCAGATCTTATTTACTCTTTCAGGTACTTAATACTGGGCAAACAATACAATGTTTGTATTTGTAGGTACAATTTATTTCACTTATGAGCATAGTCTCTAGTTCCATTCATTTACGTATAAAAGCCTCAGGTTTATCTTTATGGCTGAGGAATGTTCTACTGTATAAAACTACCCTATCTTTTTCATCCATTCTTTAGCTGATGGTCATCTGGGTTGTTTCCAAGATTTAACTATGACAAATTGAGCGGCTATAAACATGGACGCACATATATCACTGTGGTATGATGTTTTCAGCTTTTCTTCAATGGGACCGGTAATTCTAGTTTTTTGTTTTATGTTTTTTTGGTTTGTTTGGTTTTTTTTTTTTTTTTTTTTTGAGAAGTCTCCACACTTCCATGAAAGTCGTACCAGTCCACACTCCCACCAACAGTGGAGAAGGGCTCCTTTTCCCCCATGGCCTCCCCAGCATTTGTTATTGGTTGGCTTCTTGAGGACAGCCATTCTTTCTGGGGTGAGATGGAATCGCATCAGGGTTGTTTCAATTGGTATTTCTCAAATGACCGGTGCTGTGGAATATTTTCTCGCCATTTGTGTTTCTTCCTCTGAGAAGTGTATACTTATCTCAGATGCCCATTTTTAGAATTTTGAGGGCCTAATTTATTTTAGTTTTTTAATATATTGTAGATGGAAGTTCTTTGTCAGAGTGACTGCTGGTTAAGATTTTTCCCCCTTTTTGGGGGGCTGGAATTATTATATTAGCATACTTTCTTTTATTTCTGCATCTAATCTGCTACAGGGGACATCAAACTAGATAATGCTAGTTACATTTCAACTGCTGCTATTACAAAAATAAGAAGGGGGAACTGACATAGACACTACTAGGTAGCTCTAAGAAAGATTTATATTATCCAAAAATGGCTTTTCATGTTTGCTTATCCAAAGCTTTGGCCTCTTGTTTGGAGATGGATGGCTTATAACAGTGGGTAAAGCCATGTCCTCAGAGGACAAGACAAAGCTAATATAAGTAATTGTTTAGTTAGAACTCCTGTTTAACCTCTCTTATTACTAGTTTAGCTGGGCCTTTCCTAATAATAATGATCCTTTTAATATTTGGCCCATGTCTGAGTCAATGGGTTAAAAAGTGGGTAACACTTTACAGTGGACAAAGTACCGATGATGGTTTTAAAGAATATATCCAGTCTATAACAGAAAGGCAAGGATACACATGTCCTAAGAAAAGAAAATGTGTCCTTGGTGGGGGAATGATAGGGCAAGAAAGATTCCATTTTATTTCTGTAATTCCACTTCAACAAAAATCACTGAAGTCCACTTAAACTGCAGATGAACTCATCACCTCTCCTCCTCTCCCCTATAATCCAACAAAACAAAAAGCCATTTAAGAAGGCGGTGTACCAACAGAACATCTTAGGAAGTGGGGTAAATAATAAACTGCAATGTCCTGTGACTGACAGGTGGTCAGCATTGTCTGGAGAATATAAACTTTGTAACAGTTGTGTGGCAATTTTTCAAAATTTCTATGAATGTGGAAATGTGGTTGCTATGAATACCTGAAAAGTATATAACCTGAAAGGGAAGTTCAAGCTGACACAGATGCTAAGGTCTATGATGTAGGTCTCAGGCTGATCCGCAATCCAAGCTCCTTGCTCCTAATCACTTGGTCTCTTCTTTGGAGCTTATCCTCACTCGCTGTCATCTGCTGTGATAACAGTAGTCCTGAAAAAGGAGGAACTACTCTCTCATCCTTCTCTAACACTGTCATCCTTCACTTGTAATTGAGAGACATGGCCAATTTTAGAAGTATGTGATTTAATCAGAGAATACAGACATTTAAAGCAACAAATAAAATAAAAAGATATTGTATGTCACAAAGGAAAAAACTCTTCAAAAAGACCAGCTGTTGGGTTTATTGCTCAAATAGATAATAAATAATGCTCTTTTAATGTCTTCCAGCATCTTTTTCAAACATGTTCTTGTTTGTTTTGTTGTGTTGCACTGTGTTGTGTTGTGTTTTTGGCAGTGCCAGGGACTGAACTGAAGACCTTGCACTTGCCAGGGAGTGCTTATGCTGCTGAGCTATCTCCCCGTTCAATGCTTTCTTACTAAAGGAGTTATAAAAAGCTAGGCTGTCTGGCATTTAACCAATTAGAAAGCTTTCATAGGAAGAATTTCTGAGATTCCACAGTACAAGTGTCTAAGCTTAATCAAATAAGGCAGAAACTCACCATCATCCAATAGAGGATTAATATGCAATATGAGTTTGAACTCTGGTCCCACACACAAAAAAAAAAAAAAAAAGATATGGAGATAAAGTCATCTCTGTTTTGAGAATTTAATTTGTCTTGTATTTCATATTTAATCACAGCCTTGCCTCAAACAGTTGTTTGCTGGAGGGTGCATGCTTATTTTTATAAGTCATTTCATATATTATAAAGGCATTATATAAATAAGTAGAAGGTGGTTCACTTTTAGGGGTGAGTGGTGCTGGAGGGCCACTGGTCACAGCCCTGTGCTACATCTTTACTAGTGGAAAATTTTGAAAACTCAGGATTTACTTTTGAGTTTTGTTCTACATGGTCTCTCTGAACAGTGTTTGGACTGTGGAAATTTCCACTGGAATCTAAAGTCTTTTGTTTGCTGGAACTTCTTAGTTTTACTTTTTTTTTTTTTTTTTTATTTACTGATAATAGTCCCTAACATATTTATCACTTTAAAAGGATTTTTGCCTTCAAGCAGTGGCTTTGAAGGACAATGACAACCAAATAGATAAGAGAATGGTTTTCTAGGAAAACTTAAGCTAATCCTTAATTTACAGAACGCTAAGCAATCCCAGTACCTTCCACCTTCACAAGGTAGGAGTCAGATGGGCCTTGCTGTAGCCAAACATTAAGAGAATGAAAAAACTGCAAGTATCTCCCTCAAATAGCAACAAAGAGGGCATTCGGCTATACCGCTGAACTCCAGGGGTGGCTTCAGGAGGGAAAACTTGTATGGAAAAACAGTGTAATGTGCAGTTTAGGCAGTTGTAAGGATGAGGTTACCCTGGTACCCTCATGCATACTCTGCGTCTTCGCTATGCCTTAGAACATGCTGCTCCATGCTTCCAGGTTTTTCCTTTTACAATACTGTAGCTATGAATTTTGAGGACTTCTTTTTTTTTTGGGGGGGGGGGGGACCGGGGTTCGAACTCACGACCTTGCACTTGCCCAGCAGGCACTTGTGCCTCGGAGCTATCTCCCCAGCCCCTGAGGACTTCTTAATACTTACACCCAGCAGCACTGAGCTTCACTGATATTCAAACATGAATTTTTATCCATCTTTCTTCATACCACATGATAACAGTTTACATTACAACACACTATGATACTATACCATTTCTAATGCTAATTATAAAAATGAGAGAGGGAGGAACGGAGGGAAGGAGGGAGGGAAGGAGGGGTGCTCGGGTGATTTAATCATATTTATAAGCACTACTGAAATTTTGGAGCCTACGTAAGGAAATATTGCATAAGAATATGGTTTTAGGTTGATGAGGTTCTAAACACATCTTCTACTGTGTCTGTATTATAGGCATCTACATTAGATAGAAATATTATAGACAGTCAGACTGGGATAGGCACTTAGCAGTAGCCAGCACAGAAGACAAGATACCCTACAACCATGGGAGTGACAAGACACTCCCCCTGTGGGCCAGACCTTGAGACAAAAAGATGAAACAAATGCATAACTTCCTAAAGATAAACATCAGGGACTGACATTCTAAATAGGTCTGTATCACCTGAAGAAAGTCAGAAAGTCACTACTGCAACTCCCTAGAGGAAAAGCCCCTGTTGTGTATTCATGCCACTTACTATGTGATTAATAGTCAGTTTTACTTGCGCAACTTTGCTTATAATTTTACCGGATAAACAAAATTTTGCCCCCATATTCCCACCTTATTAGTTCCCATGATTCCCACCTTACCTCATGGATTTGCTCTATAAAACTCCCAGAAAACACAGGGTCCTTGGCAACCTATTCCAGTCTCCTGTCCCTCTCTCGAGCAGAAGTATTCTCTCCCCCAATAAATATATTCTGCTCCTAACTTCTGTTGTTCCGAAAATTCATTCTTTGGTTTTAGAGAACGTGAACGCATCCCAGGTATCTTTCGGCTTGGGAGTTTCATTCCCCTGTATCATGAGCACTGTTGCTTTTGTTATTATTTAGATGCAGTGGTCATTTTAGGTTCCATTCCTCAAGAGTTTTTGAGAATATATCATTTATCTTCTAAGAATGCTCTTTTTCCATAAAGATCAAGACCAGAAAGCAGACATATAACGTATATCTTCTAAATTTCATGATAGCCAACTTACTTTTTCATTCCACGCCCACAGTCCAATTCCGAGGAATGTTATTCCTAAAAACTGAAAGAAAGCAAGCAGTGTAAATATAAGGCAAACACTATGTTTTTACTAACACAAATAACATTTTCAAGCTTTTGCCTGACTAGGAAACAGATTTCTCTACAATTTCAGTAACCATCTTTATCAGGAAAAGAATTACATCTGTTTGTTTAAAATTACTTATACCAAGCCGGCTGTAGTGGCTCACGCCTGTAATCCCAGCACTCGGGAGGCTGTGGCAGGAGGATTGGTGTGAGTTCGAGACCAGCCTGGGCTACAAAAGTAAGCTCAAGGCCAGCCTCAACTGCATAGGGAGACCCTGTCTAAAAAAAAAAAAAAAAAAAAAAAAAAAAAAAAAAATTACTTATACCAGTAAAAAGAGCTAGAGACATACAGGTACTGGGAAGTCGTTCAAATTATGACTATTAAACTAGATAGGCTCTCAAAATAAGCTTAGTAATACAGAACATTACATTTAAAGGAAAAGGAGACAAGGAAGTGAGTGTGCCGTGAATGAGGCCCATATTCGCTAGCCTTCAGGCAGGTAGCAATTGGTCCAATACAGCAGTCAGGATTCTGCTGCCCAGCTGAGATCAGGGTGGGAGGGAGGTGACAAAGGGGAAGACATTATGAACAGGGGACTTTCCACTTTCCATTAGTTCTCACAGCAACCCACCCACCCTAAGATACAGACATGTTTTCCCTTACATTTTTAATATCTCTGGAATTTGGCTGTGTCTTTGAATTGATAGGAAATTACATTTATTTCTTGCCCCTTGTATAATACTTGAAAGGACAATGTCATATAATTGGAGTAGCACAGATTGGAAGATTCCTGTACGGGCTGCCTGCCTACTAAGAGTTCAGTGGTCTCTGGCAGTGTTCGGTGCTGAGAAAAGAACATCTGATTCCTCATCTTAACTGTCAATAGCAACTGTAATTTCCTTTCCAAACACTGATATGCAGGCAAAAAGCTTCAGTGGGAAGGCAGCAGCACACACTGCTTACTGTAATAATGCCTGAAGCTAAATGTCAGGAGAACTGTCCAGAGAGTGCACAGAGAACATGAGTGAGGGTAGCTATTCTTTACAGTTCCAGGGAAATCTGAGAACTGTGCATCTGCAGTGCTCTTGGCCATTCACAACAGGGAGTCTGACTCTAGAGCCCAAGGTTAACAAACCCAAGTGGGGCTGGAAAACTAGCAGGAGCAGAAGGAAAAAGGGGACTGAACAGCAGTGCAACCTCTGCAACAGTGTTGTATTGAGAAGCACAATTTCTCAAAGCTCTCCAAAATTATCTGATATTTAAAATCACAAAATGCAATTCTTTCTGAGCTGCTGTACGTAAAAGTTTGAGTACATCTTTAGCGTGGCAAAAACTGAAGACATTGTTCTTTGCTACTGTTGCTCCCACAGGAGAGGTTGTTTAAAAAGTGGTTAGAAGGCTTTTGTTTTCAACACTCCAACAGAAAGACTGGTCAATCTCTCTAGTGCCCTGGGAGTGTGCTATTTCATTTTACCTTTCAATCTAAATAGCAAAACACAAACACAGAACAACTCATCACGTTATAATCTTGTTTATAGGCATTGGGCAGATTGGTCCTGACCAGGGAGTGCACAGGACCCTCAGATGCCCAGGGAGCAGGGAAGAGGTACAGGGTTAAGCTCTGTTACACATACTACTCTTAGCCTGGTAACACAGTTGGCTCCCCAAGGTTGATGCCCATGTGTGCGCATGGCTGCCCTCACCAGCACAGTATCAGCCAGAGGACAGTGCTTCCCTGCCGCTGCCAGAAGGTGGACCTGTATGCTACTGCAGAGCCCCTGTCACTGAGTTCAGTCCTCATTCAGCAGTAAGTCTCTTTCATGTTCAGTAAGTTGTACTTTCTAGGCACTACTGTTAACCCCTTTCTAGGAAAGAGGAAAATGAGGCTTAGAAAGTTTGGACAATTTATTTAGAAGCACACAGCTTCTACATTTCTGAGTAGAGGTTTGATTAAGGCAGGCACCTGCTCTAAATCCCCATTTTCCTCCTTCAGACAGAAAGTTGCAGCATGCAGACTAGAATTACATCAGACAGGCTCAGGACATGGTGGATTCCTCCCCTGTGGAGAACACCAACTCTACTTTAAGAAAGTATGAGTTGGTGTTCTCCACAGGGTAGGAGTTTTCTTCGTTGCTCTCTCGGCATCTGTGCACTCACTGGTCAGGACCAATCTACCCAACCCCTATAAACAAGATTGTAACATGATGAGGTGTTCTGTGTTTGCGTTTTACTATTTAGACTAAAAGGTAAAATGAAATAGCACACTACCAGGGCACTAGAGAGACTGACTAGTCTTTCTGTTGGAGTGTTGAAAACAAAAGCCTTCTAACCACTTTTTAAACAACCTCCTCCCTTCAAACATGAAAGCACTGAAAGGCAAAAAAGAACCCTAGCCTAAGTGAGATCTGGTTATAGCAGAAAAATCCCCATACTCAACTCAGATCCGGAGGGAGGAAGACACGGAGGGAGGAAGAGCAGAGAGTTGGGGGGGGGGGTCATATTTTCATCTCTGTTCTCAGTTCTCTGAAACAAAAAACTCTCTTTCATGAATCATGTAAGTAGCTTAGAAACCAACAGTTTTCTACAAACAGAAAGTTAAGATTTAAAGATTCACATTTTTTTTTTTTACAATCTTGCTCCAATATCTCTTACTTTGACTGTGGCTTTCAAAAAAAGGCTAAGAATTTGGAAAAAGAACACAATTTAAGCTAAGAAAAGTAAGGGTGTAGTCAGGCAAGGGCCCCTACTTCACACATACCTTTGGGGCTGCATCACCAGCAAAGGCCCTCTCACTCACTCCCAGCCCATATGTTTTGTTTTAAAATCAAGTTGTTCCAGCTCCAAACCATTACCAGAGACAGGCAGGCAGTTGAAGCACATTCAATTTCCCCTTCCCACCTCAGGAGAAGCCAGCAACTAACCCTACACTGACCTCACCCTGAAACTCAAGAGGAATCCTTCCTGGGCAAGGTTGAGACACCTTAGAGGAAACTCATTTCCAGACAGAATCGTCTCTCCACACAACAACATATGCAGATATGCAGTACAAATGTTTGGTCATCAGTTTTTTGTTTTAAAATGAATAACAAGCCGGGCGTGGTGGCACACGCCTGTAATCCCAGCACTCGGGAGGCTGAGGCAGGAGGATGGGTGCGAGTTCAAGACCAGCCTGGGCTACAAAAGTGAGTTCAAGGCCAGCCAGAACTGCATACTGAGACCCTGTCTCAAAAAGACAAAAAAATAAAATAAAATAAAATAAAATAAAATAAAATAAAATGAATAACAATGATTTTGCCAACACCTATTGAATGTTAAATCCCTAGGAATTAAACTTGGGCTTGCAAATGCTTTGCAAAGTATTCTTACCATTGACCTATATGTATCCTCAGTCAAAGGTAGTTTGTTGTTTTTTTCAAATTAGCTAGAACATTATGACCTAATGTGTTAGTCACTAACTACTGGACAGCTGAAATGTGGCTAGTTCAAACTGAGAATAAGGTAAATATTACATGTATGTTGACCTACAGATGTAACTGAAAGGCTTCATTCAGACATGATTCTCCCAGCACCTGACCTACCTATCAGCAAAGACACTAGACTCAGCTCAGATACCCTGGGCAAACACAGGAGTGGTAAAAGAGATAAGAAGGAGCAGGGAATCTTCCAAACATGGGACATCTGAAAACACCCAAACATTCACAGCAGACACTCAAGAGCTTTGCCCACTGAAGCACAAGACATCCAGAGAACTCTGGCCACTGAGGTTTACTAAGATCTGCCTGCCTAATGTCCTTGACCTTCTTTCAAGACATACATATATATATATATATATATATATATATATATATATTTCTCTTGCTCTTTGCAGATGGTCTTTTTGCCTTCTTTCATGTCACGTTGCCTTTACATAATCCTGATGGTCTTAGGTGGTCTCTTACACCATTTCTTACAGCAACATGAGTAAGAAAAATGTAAAATATCTGAGTAGCTGCTTATTATTACATGTTGAAAGGGTGATTATTTTTAGATCAACTGGATTACATCAAGCATTTTCACTTGATTTTCCCTTTCAAATACAACTATTAGAAAAAGTAAATTAATTTGTGCCAGCATTATATTTCTGTATTAAAATGCTTGTTTTAAAAGTATACACCAATGATCCTACAGTCGAGATATTCTCCCCATTCCACAGATAAAGGAACAGACTAGGAATATTGTTGTTTCAAGATCATGGATAGAGTCTTAATTGGGTTGCTTAGGAAATCTGACTCCATATCCCAAGCTTAAAACCACCACTATCCAGGCAATATTCTTTATGTAAAATGCTTAAGACTTGAGGTATTTCAAGTGCTTGAGGTATTTCAAGTGTCAGAATTTGTCATGTTTTGGAATATTTGCACAGACTTTACTGGTTGAATATACCTAATACAAAAATTCAAAACTTTGTGAATATCATGTGGGTTTTCCAAAAATTTTAGATTTCACATGTAAAATAACAATGTATGAGGTCAGCACAGGAACATAAAATCAGGTCAATCTTCTTAACTAAACTGAAACCTCAAAAGTATCACCCTAGGCCAGGGAGATAGCTCAGTGGTCTAAGCACCTGCCTGGCAAGTGCAAGGACCCGGGTTCGATCCCCAGTACTGCATGCCATGCCAGCCCCGTGCCATGCCAGCCATTGAAACAAGGCATGATGGCATATGCCTGTAATCCCAGCACTGGGGAGACTAAGACACAAGGATCACTATGAGTTCAAGCTATGAAGTGAGACCCTGTACCAAATAAGTAGATCTTTAAATTACTAACAGAAGACACTAGTATTCAGATGAACACTGTTTTTCATTCTAATGAATTTCCAAATTTTAAAATTCTTATCGGAGTGAATGAGAGAGATCTATTTAAAACATTTGGCCCAGGGCCAGCTAGATGGTTCAGCAGTCTAAAGTGCCTGCTTAAGAAAACTTAAGCAACCATGGTTCAATCCCTGGCACCATATGCTGTGCCAGCCCCACCCCCAAGGTAGGCTGAGCTGGCCATTAAAATAATAAAAAATAATAATAATAATAACAATAATAATAATAATAATAATAGAACACTTGGCCCATTAGGGAAGAAAGCAAATGTGCCAGGAAAAAAAGGTATATTTCCTAAGGCTGCAGAACATGTACTTCCTGTTATTTGTTGCCCAACGGTTATATGTTGGCAGACAACATCCCAGCTCTGGCAGTCCACACATGTGTGTTAAGTACTTAGGTTAGTGAAATGCATGTCTTTATGAAAAAGGCACTTGTTATCAGGAATACAAACCTCTGAAAATAATTCTTACAATGTCAAAGAAGTGTGGAAAATTCAATACACAAAAAGTCAATCCTAGTTTTGCCACTGGGTACTGTTGTCCCAGTTTACAAGATGGCATGATAGATAATATTTACATCTGTAAGCAGGATATTCCCCATCAAGGCCAGGGCCACCTCCTCTCATTCACTTTGTCCTGTAAGATGCTTCTACATGGCCCAAGTGCACACTGCCTGCTCAATTCTGACTCCAGGATTTTGTGGCTCCATGATCTTGGGAAAAGCTCATGGTTTATGTGCCAAATATTTACAAAGCATCTACTACAAACACAGTAGTCTTCTAAAGACTTTGGGTAAGTCAGGAAGTAAACAAAATGCCAGCTTGTGTGGGGTTTACATATTAGTTGGTACAAGGAGAGAAAGCCAGTAAAAAGAAGCATGAATGAGTAGACCTGCAATGGCTTTTAAAAGATGAGAAGCACTATTGGCCAAATAAGATCAGAAGTAGTGGAAGACGACACAGAGTGGGCAAGGTAAAACTCCATGAAGAAAACTACGGCCTGAGCTATCTGGCAGACGGCAGGGGAACAGCGTCCCAGGCCAAGTGGGCTGTAGGGGCTGCGGCCTAAGGCAGCACATTGAGAACACGGTGCCAGAGGCTAGGATGCATAGGATGGTGGCAACAAGAGCCATGCTGTCTCAGGTTCAAAGGTCAGTGAGGACTGTTACACTTCCCCAGGACAGAAAGAACTTAAGAGAGGTGCTGGTGTCATATGTCAGGTGGAGACACAGCAAGGGCATTTAAGGAAATGCACAGGACAGCCATGGGGTACACATGACCATGTGAGCACAGAGTGAGATTTAAAGAGCCTCCTGTTTCTTCCACATTTCTTGATCTGACTCTACTCTCTATGCACAACTGGTCACTATGAACCCAGCCCCCAATCCTACTCACTCCTTTTGGGCAAAAACCACTGTGCACGGTAAGCAGATGAGCCCTTTCAATTAATTGCAGGTCACTCTCCACATGGGCCCTTATCTAACATTTGCATACATAAGACTGGTTCAACCAGCAGGAATAATGGGACTGTGCAGGAGTTCTTGCCTCTTAACTCTCTCTCCTTTGACAGGAGCTTAAGGAGCTTTCCAGGAACAGTGTGTACAAGTATCACTGTGCATTTGAAAGAACTTACAAGCTGTCGTTTGAAATCTTTTCAATTTCCATTCATAAAGTACAGCCCATTGATGGTAGATGGCTCTGTAGTCTTGAAATCCACTTATTTTGAATTCTTACACTATACTTCTCTTCATGGGGATATCCTGATGTATCTTCTCTATCTCTCCTAGCTTATTCCATGTGAATGGGCTAGTTTTATTATACTTATTTTTAAGCTCTTTCTTAAAAAAAATTATAAGATAACCTCTTCTGAAACTGTCCTCAGGATGTACCCATGAAGTCTGTTCAGAGCCCATCCCACATTCCCTTCTCTAGAACACCATTATCTTGGCTACTTTCTCATTGCTGAGACAAAATACTCAACACCTGAAGTTTTATTTGGCTCATAATTTACAGTGATTTCAGTCTATTAATTGGCTGGCCAAGGGGACTGCAGAGCAACAGTCCATGGCAAGCAGGCAGGTGAGAGCACATTAGACCTCTTTCTGTTCCTTATATCTGATGCAAGCTACTTGCCAGCACTCATACCATTAGTCCTAGCCAGTACTACGTCAAACCAATTACTGGACTGATTTAGTTATTATATACACTTGATCCCAGCACCACACACTCTAGTCCCAGCTACCTCTGAAAAGTGACTGACAAGGCTTTGCTGGAACACTGACACAAGCCCTAACAACCTTGTCATTCTATCTCTCTTCTCCAGAAGTCTGGTATTGGACACAGTGATTTCTGGTGGTTTCTACTGCCTTTCACCCAAAGATACTAGGTGATTCTTTACCATTTGCTATAGAGAGAGCACAGGTATGTAGGAAGCAAAGACCTGTGTTCCTGACTATTTCCTATTCCTTTTTGCTTCTGGGTTCCACACAAAGCCCCTACCTCCTAAGTAAGCCCTACCCCATCCCATCTCAGCTCAAACTACTTTGGGAATTTTCTGTTAAATAGACCAGATTAAATTGTCCAGTTTTTCTGTGAAAGCTCACACTGAATTACAAAATATAAAGCAGGCCTTAGAATCATGGTGCTCAGATAACAGTAATCCTCTGGCAGAGCGTGTTGTTCTTTTCTAAAAAACTGAGTGGAATTGTGAGTTATTCTAAAATGCTGTAACTGCTGGGCCAGGTGTTGCTTCCTAGTTTGTAAGGGAAGACATAAATCAGCAACATGACCACCTGGAAAAAATTTCCAGGTGCCCTTCTTGCATGCTGAGCTACAGAAGCAGAACTATACAGCTCAAATCCTGAAGTAACGGTACAACAGGGCCCAAGAAAGATGGGCTGAGTATGAGAGAAGGCTTTTTTGGAGTTTCCAAGCACTGAGAACCTGTGTGCATGCCTCCATTTTATCTCTGTGCTTATGTACTTGCACTGTACCAGGAGGGAAGGGTACCCCTGAAAGAAATTTCTACCATCCAGGGACAGTCTTGTTAAGTATGAAGCTTGATATTTTGGCAAGAACTAGCTATTTAAGATGTGAACAGAGAAAACCCCACCGCTGGGAGCTGAGCCTGCGCACCCGCTGCGGGTAAGCCCCTGCGCCCCTCTGCCCCGCCTCTGCGTTCCCGAGACTAACTTCCTGTCCCAGCCCAGCCCAAACCCCACCGCTGGGAGCTGAGCCCGCGGCTGGGTCAGGATCCTTGGACTGCCTTCCCTTTCCCCCGCACCCCCCCCCCT